>NW_026510003.1:0-35716 GCF_026875155.1 Cherax quadricarinatus | reverse complement strand
ATATAGATGCGAGTTTATGCAGTGGGTGCTGTACTGCTCCAACAGTCAACATCCACTGACATTCTCCATCCTATATGTTACTATTCATCTAAGCTTAAATGACACCGAAAAAATTTTGCCACTATTGAGAAAGAGGCTCTAGCTCTTGTGGTTGTCTTGGAACATTTTGACGTGTATTTGGGCACTTCCCCATTTAAAATTAACTTTTTTTTCTGACCACAATCCACTCACTTATATTAATACCATGAAAAGTAAAAATGCTAGGATCATGAGGTGGGCTCTCAGAACCCAAACCCTTTATTCTATTAGTATAAAACACATAAGTGGTCATTTTAATGTAATTGCCGACGCTCTGTCTCGCCCCTTAATAATTATCAGTTACTTTAAAATTTAACGTAATTTTAATGCCCAAAATACCTTTTGTTACTTGCTATCTCAAATTCAGTAAAGTAACTTAATCCCTCCCCCATATTAACTATATATACTCATGTCATGTCTAATTATTATATTTATATATTCACAGTAATGTTGTGTGAGGAGGAGACAACTGAGTGTTGAGTGATAGTGTGGTGCGGGTGATGTACTGCGTGACGCAACACTGTCCTGTCGCAACCCCCCCCTCACTACACCCCTTTAAGCTGTTTCATACCAGATGTTCATACTGCCTCGCATTCCACAACCACTACTTAAGAGTGGAATGCAGTCTCCTCTACTATGATCGAGCCTAAACGTGCCCTCCTTGTCAGCGCTATCCGTCTCTACACTGATGTACAAAACCCACGGTATTGCAGATACGATCCCTGTGTACTGCCCTAGTACAAGGGACATATCCTAGTGACGGACGCTGTGAAATTGTAGAGGTGCTTGCACAAGAGAGACTAAAATTTAAATTTTGATAAATAATATTGATATGATAACCAGAAATAATGTGAAAGACATTCATGCAACTCCTAGTGCGACCCTCTGTCGTGTTGGGGGGGGTTTGCAACCCTGAATGGTTACAATGATTATTATGTATATAGTAATGTATATTATCTTTTCATATATTTAAATTGCTTATATTTGCGATAATAGCTAAATCGCAAATGTATGACTTTATATTATATTTGACTGTTATATTGTTATTTTGCTTATGTTGTTAAAGGGTATATATAAAATGTGCTCAGTTAGTCTTGATTGTCAAACTACTGTAATTACGCTTGTCGCTCGTTATACTGCCGGCTTCTGAGCTGCACTTTTCCACGTAGCTATCACGTGATCGAGGGGGATTGTCCTCACCTCTCGTGAAGTATTCAGTCTGCTGGTAGACTCGCTGGTGGTTGGACAGATTGTCTGTCTCAATTTTTCTTGTTAGTTCTGTAGAACTTTGTTCACAGAACATTGTATGACTTGTGAATTTCGACGTTGTACTGAGGTTGTGTGTCACATAGACACTCTGAACATCTCAGGTCCTAGCTATAGCTTCTGACCTAATTTTGTACTGGTTTCTTTGCTTGTCACAGTCGGTTTTTCCTAAGCTGAACGTAGATTCATATTATGGGAATTTTGTAACTTTTGTGGATGGGTCTGCAGATGGTCCCTACTTATGTCGTTTATATTATCTCCTTGTTCCTGATTCTGTGTCGCAGTCGCTTGATATTGCATTGCTATTGGGCTTAGCATTCTTTTTTGTTCAAGCAGACTGTTTGGGTTGCCCCGTTGGGTCAAATGTTAGTTTATTTGAGGACTTTGTCAGTCACTTGTTTAAGTCTTATTCGAGTCTTGAGACATAGCTAACTACCTAAGAGCACTTTCACGCATACACACACTTGTAATATTTGTAATATCTTATTAAAAGTTAATGTACCGACGGTACTTAAGAATTATAAATGTGATAGTGCTTTCAGCACAATAATATTGAAATCGAGAGATTGATTTTATTTTGATTGCTGTCATTTAATTTACTTTGATAAAATACCCTTGAAACTTAGATTTTAAAAAATTTATTAAATTGACGGCAGGGCAGGGTCTGGCGCCAGCACTGACGGCAGGCAGGGCTGGCACTAGCGCACTGAGGCAGGCAGGGTCTGCGCCAGCACTGGACCGGGCAGGCCAGGGTCAGGAGCCAGCACTGACGGCAGGCCGAGGGTTTCTGGCGACAAGCATGACAGGCAGTGCAGGGTCTGGAGCCAGCACTACGGCAGGCAGGATCTGCCGCCAGCCACTGACGGAAGGCAGGTCTGCCCCAGCATGACGGCAGGCAGGGTCTGCCGCCTAGGCCACTTGACGGAAGGCAGGAGTCTGCCGCCAGCACTGACGGCAGGCAGACGGAGTTCCCTGGCACTCGCCCAGCACTGACGGCCATGGCAGGGTCTGCCGCAGCACTGACGGCAGGCAGGGTCTGCCGGCCAGCTCTGAGGCAGGCAGGGTCTGCCGCCTGCCATGGACGGAAGGGCTTGTGGGTCTGCCGCCAAGCCCTGGACGGCAGGCAGGTTGGCCGCCAGCACTGACGGCAGGCAGGGTCTGGAGCCAGCACTGACGGCAGGCAGGGTCTGGAGAGCCACACTACGGCAGGCTTTGTTCTGGAGCAGCACATGCGGCAGGCAGGGTCTGGAGCCAGCACTGACGGGCAGGCAGGTGTCTGGTGGAGCTGCCTGACGGCAGGCAGGGTCTGGAGGCCAGCACTGAACGGCAGGAGGGTTGGAGCCTTGCAATGGAACGGCAGGCAGGGGTCTGGAGCCAGCACCTGGACGGCAGGGTCAGGGTTGGAGCAGCATGACGGCAGCAGGCAGGGTCTGGAGCCAGCACTGACGGCAGGGCATGGGTACTGGAGGCCAGCACTGACTGCAGGCAAGGGTTCTGGAAGCCAGCACTGACGGAGGCAGGGTCTGGAGACAGCACTGGACGGCAGGAAGGGTTGGAGCCAGGCACTGACGGCAGGCAGGGTTCTGGAGTCAGCACTGACGGAGGAAGTGTCTGGAGCCAGCACTGACGGACGCAGGGGTCTGGTGCCCAGCACTGACGGAAGGCAGGGTCTGCAGCCAGCACTGACGGCAGGCAGGGTCTGGAGCCAGCACTGACGGCAGGCAGGGTCTGGAGCCAGCACTGACGGCAGGCAGGGTCTGGCGCCAGCACTGACGGCAGGCAGGGTCTGGCGCCAGCACTGACGGCAGGCAGGGTCTGGAGCCAGCTCTGACGGCAGGGCAGGGTAGGGAAGCCAGCACTGACGGCAGGAGGGTCTGGAGCCAGCTCTGACGGCAAAGGGCACGGTCTGGAGCCAGCACTGACGGCGGCAGGGTCTCTGGAGCCAGCCACTGACGGCAGGCTAGGGGTTCTGGAGTCAGCACTGAAGGCAGGCAGGGTGTGGAGCTGCACTGACGGCAGGCAGGGTTCTGGAGCCGCATGACGGCAGGCAAGGGTCGTCTGGAGCCAGCACTGAACGGCAGGCAGGGTCGGAGCCAAGCACTGACGGCAGGCAGGGTCTGGAGCCAGCACTGACGGAAGCAGGGTCTGGCGCCTGCATGGACGGCAGGCGGGTCTGGCGCCTGTGCACGAGCGCTTGCGGTGTTTGTGTGCACGAGCGCTTGGTGGTGTTTCGTGTGCAAGAGCGCTTGCGTGTGTTCGTGTGCACGAGCGCTTGCGTTGTTGTTCGTAAGACTGCACGAGCGCTTGCGTGTGTTCGTGTGCACGAGCGCTTGCGTGTGTTCGTGTGCGCGTGCGCTTTGTGTGTGTTCTGTGTGTACGAGCGCTTGCGGGTGTTCGTGTGCACGAGCGGTCTGCGGTGTTGTTCTGATCGCGTAGCGGCTTGGGAGTGTGTTCGTGTGTACGGATGTCGCGCTTGTCGTTATGTGTTGTTTGTGTTTGCGTGTGCAACGAGCCGCTTGCGTGGTGTGTTCGTGTGGGGTGGCACGTGCGCTTGCGTGTGTTCGTGTGCACGAGCCGCTTTGGTCGGTGTGGTTGGTTCGTGTGCACGGACGCGCTGTTGCGTGGTCGCTACGATGATTCGTGCTGCACGCGTAGCGCTTGCGTGTGTTGTGTGCACGAGCGCTTGCGTGTGTTGTTGTCGGCGGCGAGCGCGCTTGAGGTGTGTTCGTGGGTACGATGCGCTTGTCGTGTACGTTCGTTGATGCTCGAGCGCTTGCGTGTGTTCGTGTGCACGAGCGCTTGCGTAGTGTTCGTGTGCGCGAGCGCTTTGAGTGTGTTGCCTGTGCTCGAGCGCTTGCGTGTGTCGTTGTGCACGAGCGGCTTGGACTGTGGTTCGTTGGTGCGCGGAGGCTTTGAGTATGTTGTGGATCGTTTGCGCGAGGCTTGCGTGTGTTTCGTGTGCTTGCACGAGTATTTTTACGTAATCTTCAGCTGTATAACCGAACAGTGCCTGGGTTGAAGCTCTGGTTCATGGCTCGCATTCGTTAAGTTTCAACACACAGAATGTATTGTAACCACTTCTTCATGTTTATTACACAGACACTTAGTGTGTTTGTGTGTGCGTGTGTGTGTGATGTGTGTGTGTGTGTGTGTGTGCGTGTGTGTGGACTCAGTTGTGGTTGCAGGGGGTCGAGTAACAGCTCCTGTCCGCATCTTCAAACTGTTCGCTTACCCTGTCACTCTTCCCGCTCCGTAGAGGCTTTATCATAACTCTTCTTAACAGTATGTATGGATCCTGCGCCACTATATCACTACCCAAGGCTTATTCCATTCTCCTGACAACTCTGTGACAGAATGAAGTTACTTCCTAACAACCCTGTGATTCATGTGAGTCTTCGCTTCCCAACTGCGACCCCTCGGTTTCTGTGTCCATCTCTGGACATCTCTGTCTCTGTCACCTTGTCTATACTCTCATTATTTTGTATATCGTTATCATATCCCACTAAGTTCTGTATTCAGTTGTGTTCAGGTCGATTTCCCTAGTTGGATACGTCCCTTAGCTCGGGGACTAGTCTGTTGCAAACCTTTGCACTTTCTCTAGTTTCCTTAGTGGCTTGGCTATTGGAACGGGTCCAAACTGGCGCTGCCATATTCCAATATAGGACCTAAGTACACAGTGTACAGGGTCCTGAATGACTCCTTATTTAGATGTCGGAATGCGTTCTAAGTTTTGGCCCAGGCGCCCATTATGCTGGCAGCAGGTATTTCGCGTTGATGTGGCGCCTCAAGAGATGTTCCCGTGTTATACTCACACCAATGATCCCGTTCCTTGATTGACGGGTTTGTGGCTCTTGGCCCCCTAGACTGTACTCCGTCATGAGGTTCTTCTTTGCCCTTCCCAGTCTTCATGACTTTGCACATTGGGTGGGGCCGAGAACTCCAGGACCCTGTTTCTGGGGGCCAGAACCTGCAGTATTCCAGATCCCTCTTGGTAGTACTTCATGGTCTTCGTTGTCGATTGGAATTTTCTCATCGAAGTCTTCACGTCACCTGGCAGAAACAGGGACATTTGGTAGCGAAGTCTATTGTCCTAGTTCCGCGTCATTCGTTCGCAATAAATGCCAGAAGATCAGCGACGGTCTAGGATGATCATGTGTGGCACCCGTGCGTTACAGGGCGCTGTTACAAATGAAAACGCGATTCTAAAAGCTTAGAGATCTCCAGGTAATTACATATAAAGGACTGCCGCTTCTAGATTCCAGCCTTGGTTCTGGGTTTTCGTAAGCAAAGGTAGTGTCAGTATCCTTGGTCCTATTATCAAGTAGAGAGATTCAGTATTATTCAATATGAGCTTCAGGAATTACAACTGGTAGGGCTTTAACTAGAGAACTAATATATCATAAATTTGGATTACTCATTGTTGTGTTGTCTAGGAGGTTATATGTATGCAATTAAATTAAATTAATCACATATATCGAAAATGATATCACTTCTCTTAGGTTTACGCGTAGGTATTGATTGCAATGTGGAGAAGCACATATCACATTATCATTCTTTAATTACCGTCCGTGTTGTGACAGTTAGACATTTAATAGATATGACAAATATGTATAAGTAAGTGTGTGTGTGTGTAAGTGCTCTAAGTAGTTTCGCTATGTATCCGACTCGACATTGACCTTAATCAGAGTGAACTGACAATGTCCTTTTAATAAAACTCTTCCTGACCGACTGGCAACAGACAGTCTGCTCTGGAAACAACAAAAGATATGCTAAGCCCAGAGAATAGCATTACAACAAGCAAATGCGACACAGAATCAGGAACAAGGGAGTATTATAAATGACACTAAGTAGGGACCGATCTGCAAGATCCTCCACGCAAAAGTTACAAAACGCCCATACTAGCGGATCTAAGTTCAGCATAAGAAAATCCCGCTGTGGATAATTCACAGTATACCCGCAGTAACAAATTAGGTCATAAGCTATAGATCAGGACTGGAGTTTTGACGCAGTGTCTATGGAGACACACAAACGTCAGTGTCAACGTCGAAATCAATAAGTCTTACAAGGTTCTGGTGAACATGAGTTATACAGAAACTAACAGAAGGTAATGAGACAGACAATGTGTTCGCAACGCTCCAAGAGAGTCTTAAGACGAGATGAATTACTCATGGCGAGCGTGAGGACACCCCCTCCCCTCGAATCACGTGAGTAGTTGTGCCGTGGACCAACTGCCAGCCTCAGAAGCCGGCAGATAATACACGAAGAAAAGAGCGATGAGAATAACAGTAAGGTTAGGACAATCAAGACGTTGAAACTGAGCACATAATTATGATAATTGCGCCTGCCTTAACAAAGAAACTACGTCAAATAACAATATAAAGCAAATACATTTGTACGATTTAGCTTTTTATCGCATATATAAGCATATTAAAATTAAATGAAAAGGTAATAATTCTTTATATACATAATAAATCATTGCAACCATTCAGGGGTTGCAACATCCCCCAACACGACAGACGTGTGCGCACTAGGAGGTTGCATTAATGTCTCACATGATTACTGATTTACTCAGGTTACAATAGACTAACAATATAATCTAAAATTTCAATCCGTCTCTCTCTTGTGCCAAGCACGCTTCTATATTTTCTCAGCGGTCTGTCATAGGATTAGTGCCCCTAGTACTTGGGCAGATAACAGTATCGTATCTCTGCTATAATGGTGGTTATGTACATCAGTGTAGGAGACAGGATAGCGTTAGGACTTGGTCTGGGCACTTTGTGGGCTCGATCATTGTAGAGGAGACTGCATTCCACTTTCATAGTAGTGGTTGTGGAATGCTATGTGGAGGTAGTATGGACATCTGAGTATGAAACGGCTTAGGTTGTGTAGTGAGGGGGGGGGAGGGGGGGTCTGCGGGCCAGAACAGTGTTGCGCACACGCAGTACATTCGCCACACAACACTACCCACTCAACACTCAGCTTATGTCTCCTACCTACACACATCAATACTGTGAATATATAAATTTAATAATTAGACATGAGTATCTATAGTTAACTATGGGCTGGAGGGATCAAGTTACTTTACTGAATTTGACATAGCAAGTAACAAAAGGTATTTGGACATTAAATTACGTTAATTTAGTGTAACTGATAACTATTAAGGACGTGAAGAGCGTCAGCAATTACATTACAATGACCATTATGTGGTTTCTATACTAATAGAATAGAGGTTGGATTCTAGTAGCCCATCTCATGATACTTAGCATTTTTACTTTTCAGGGTGTTAATTAAGTGAGTGGATTGTGGTCTGAAAAAAAAAACGTTAATTTTAAATGGGGAAGTGCCAAATACACGTCCAAATGTTCCAAGGACACCACAAGAGCTTAGAAGCCTCTTTCTCGTAATAGTGGCATCAATAAATTTTTCTTGGTGTCGTTTAAGCTTAGATGAATAGTAACATATTGTGATGGAGATTGTCAGTGGATGTTGACTGTTCGGAGCAGCACAGCGCCACTGCGCATAACACTCGATATATGTAAAGACGATGGAAAGATTGATTTATGCACTCAACACTGGAGCAGAGGAAAGCAGATGCTGCAACCTTTTGAATAAATTGACATCTATAGGTCCAGATGAACGGAACTTTGCTACTTTATGAACTTCAAGTGAGAGGTGTAGGTGGAGGTTAGTGCGCTGGACTTGCCTGTCACTGGACACACGTGGCAACGTCGTCATGATCAAGCTACTGTTTCTTCAATCTTAGGCAAGTAAAATGTTTTGCCGTATAGCCGAGTGTCTTCTTTCACACCCCAAATGTCTCCTATGGGGCTTATTGTGAGCAAAAAATCAATTGGTCGTGTCACGAAATGTTAAATGGTAACATTACGAGGATGCTTGACTGTGGTGGAAACGCTATCAAGTGGACAAACTTGAATGTATTTTTCTCCATCAGTTACACCGTTGTTAAGATAGTAGTAACAAATTATCGAGATCCTTTGCTTCAACTCTCAGTAACTGGCTATATCTTCAGTCGTTCCAGTGATGATCAATCAAACTGATCCGTGGATTAATTCATCATGACGTAAGAAAATTTAACGCAGTTGTGTCATATCAGGATGATGGACCGGGGGAGTTGGTGTTAATGATCCTGGGTGCAGACCGTCACTAAAACAACATATTCAACCCCAAATCATTGTCATCCACTAACTCAACAGGAGACAAAGGATGTTTGTTGTATCTTATGACATAGCTCAAGTAAATTGCGCTGAGAGGAAATAAATTAAGGTTTCTCTTTACAAGCTTCAATGGCATATTTATCATCAGTGTTATTATCAATCACAAGTGACGGTTCTTTACATATACCAGCATGAAGGATATCGTTTCCCTTTCAACAAGTCTCACTGACCTGATGGGAAATACACCACTGGATATACCCCATTGAAATAATAACTGTATAATAGTTGTTTCAATATAATCTTTGTGAAGAGGGTATTTTATATGTGACAGCGCCTCCTACGCTTCTAACAATACGTCTATATTGCCAATAGGTATCTTAGTTATGGGCAGTACATCTTCTCTTAACAATGTGAGATAATGCCATGGTTCTCTGAAAAGTAATTATCTCTGACGTGATTCGTAAATCTTACTTTATTCTCGAATAGTGAAGGACTATGGCTGAACGATCTGATCGTCAGATACACTTTTGACGGATAGTATCTGTTTTGAGTATATTTTATCTAAAACAGTAGGATCAGCAGGTTATTACTAGGATATTTGGATTGCCTTTGTTGGTGACGGAAGAGGAATTACACGATATATCTTGTGTGGGGGGCGCCAGCCGACGATGCTTCTGTATCTCTTTTAAACTTATAGCTATACTCTCTAGCATGTCCTTTTCTGTTACAATTAGTTACATTTTAACTTTCTTTCTTCTCGATATCAGATTTCCTGTCTAGTCCACAGAGACAGATTAGGATGTGAGTTTTCTGGTAAAGGTACGAAGAGTTACAGGTAGCGGGTACAGTCAGGGCGGCAATGAGCAGCTGTTCGCGAGGTTGCCAACTTCTGGAGACGCAAGTTTATGTGTACCTGTTTTCTCTGTGTTTTAGTACATACAAGTTTGTGAGAAATCTCGTAATTGTCTGCTAATGCTGCGCAGTTTCCAGGAATATTCGAGGTAGTATGATCGATCAGATATTCCTTGTTTGTCAGGAGTCATAGCAGTTGTAAACTCTTCGTGTTGGTATACAGTCTGAACAAGACTGTGTAGTTGTGTTTACATGTAGCAGCTCTAGACCACTCCTCAAATGGCAAACTTTTTTCTCACGAGCAAAATCTCTACACAAGTTTGTCTTGTCGTCGTTGTAACGTACGAAAGGCACGTTTGATAACTTAAGGTAAAATGTTAAATGTCTCTAGAATAGTTTGTTTGACAGCGTAATAACTAATGTACCTTGGCATTGGTAAGGGTTAGCAGTGTACAGTTTGAGCTCTTCATGTCAACATGATATGCAACAAGGGTTGCCCAGTGCATTACGTGGCCTGTTAATAGCACGTGCTGGTTTCTTCAAACACATCAAATAGGTGTCGTAAGTCGCACTCTCAAAAGAACTTAGGAACCATGGGATGCAGCTTTCTTGCATATTAAATTTGTCCTGTGATGATATCAGTTGTTGTCTTCCCTGACGAACTTTTCTTCTTGGATATTTTCTTCGTTCACAAATTTCCTGTGCCTCTATTTGTGCAGTCGGCAACTTATGAGAGTTCTAAACATCTCAACTGCTCCGAGAGATAGGACCAGTAAGGTAATGGAGGAGTAGGGAAAATTTAACATGTCTTTTGGACAGGCCTTAGGTCGGGCACCTCGTTCAGGCGTCTCTAGAAGAGTCTAGATCTGGTCTAGGATAGTAGATAAGTGTAGCATACACTGTACTAGTAATAGGCTGTGTCATACTAACCGTTAGGAGGGAAGAAGCTTGTGAGCGAGAACTGAGCTACACTAGGCTCAGACACTAGGGCTCACTTCGCCTTAGTTGCTCTTTCTTCTTCATCAACTAGAGTTATACTTTCTAATGGTGATTAGTAGGCTTTCTGAATCTGTATCATAATCAGACATCTCTGTATGAGAAGGAAACCATATATATCTGTAATTAACGGCGTCTGACAGTGTCAGCTGTGTAATTCCTGTTATACGTCACACCGAGATCTTGGCTACTCGCCAACACTGACTGAAGTTTTAATGTACTTAACCTCAGGGCAATCAGAGTATCAATTTAAAATGTTTCACTTTGGGCATACATCATGAAAATAAGTGTACTATGAGAGACGTGATTATGGGAAAAACTATTAATCTAATAGTAATTTTACGTGTTGGCTATAGAGCTAGAACTCATAAACAGTATTTCCATCTCCTTGATCAAGAGACTCAGTCAGGTAATAAATCCACCTGGCATGTCGTACAGATCTAAACTCAAAGTCTTAGATTAGAGAAAGTGTTACTCAGAGGAGTTTGATCTCAGTTACTAGTATTTGCCCAAACAGTGGACAATTTCTCCAACACCTTGGATCAAGAGCCTCGTGGACAGGCCCCCATTTGTTACAAAAAAAAGCGATTGCTAAAAGCTTAGAGATGCTCCAGTGAATACTGAGTGATAGAGACTGCCCTTCGAGCTTGTCCAGGGTCTGTTACTGGGCTTTTCGTAACATTTAGTCAGTATCCTTGTGCCAATTATCCATTGGAAATTTCAAATATTATTCAATAGTGCTCTTCAGGATGACACTGGTAGGGCTACTAACTAGGAGAAATTAAAATGTTTAATAAATTTATTACTCATTAAGTTGTCTAGAGGTATAGTATCAAATTAATTAATTTAATCAGACATAATCAAATAATATTCATTGCTCTTGTTTACAGTATTATTGTGTTGAAAGACATATACATTATCATTCTTGAGTACCGTTTCTGGTACCATTTATACATTTAATAAGGAAATTTACAAATTTGTACAAGTACGTGTGTATGTGTGGTAAGTGCTCTAAGTAGGTTCGCTATGTCTGACGACTCGTCTAGACGTCAACAAGTTTTGACTGACAAAGTCCTTTTTAATAAGTACTGACCTTGTCTTGGACCGAATGGCAACCAGGAAACAGTCTGCTTGAACAACACAAGAATGCTAAAGCCAATAGCAATACAACAAGCAACTGCGACACAGAATCAGAACATGGAGATTATATAACGACACTAAGTAGGGATGCCATCTGCGGACTACTCCCCACTGAAAGTTACAAAAAGTCTCCGCATACATACTGAAATGCTAAGTTCAGCATAAGTAAATCCCCGGTCGCCCGAGGTGATAATAACAGATGACCGTACACATTAGGTAGTTAAGCATAGGTTCAGGACGATTGAGTTTCTAGAGTGTCTATGGGACACACAAAAACCTCAGTGCAACGTCGAAAATCATTAAGTCTATACAAGGTTCTGTGAACAGAGTTCTACAGGAACTAACAAGGAATATTGAGACTGAACAATCTGTCCAACCTCCAAGAGAGTCTAGAGCAGACTGAATACTGTCAGGCGAGGTGAGGACACCCCCCCCTTCGATCACGTGATAGGCTAGTGGGCCAACTGCAGCTCAGTAATCGGCAGAAAAATAACGAGCCAAAGAGCGATAATTACAGTAGTTAGACAATCAAGATTGAACTGAGCACATAATGATTGGTTAGACATCCTACCTAACAAAGGAAACTACGTCAAATAACAATATAAAGCGAATAATTTACGGGATATTTGCTATTATCGCAAATATAAGCAATATAAAATTAATGAAAATGGTAATAATTATTATATATACATATGATCATTTGCAACCCATTCATGGTTTGCAACAGGCGACCACCCACTCTGACACCTCGTTCCACGTACTCATGATGCGGCTCGTTGTCTTCCTGACAGTGTATATCCCCTGATCCACTGTAGTGCCTTCCGCTTTCCCTGCCTGGTCCTCCAGCTTCCGCCAATAATCTCTTGGTGGAACTGTGTCAAACGCCTTCTTACAGTCCAAGAAAATGCAGTCTACCCATCCCTCTCTCTCTTGTCTTACGGCCGTCACTGCAGCGAACTTCAGTAGGTTTGTGAACGCAGATTTCCGTCTCTGAAACCGGGCTGCTGTCGTTGATAAGCTCCTTCCTTTCCACGGTGCTCCACCACTCTTCTCTCTCGATAATTTTCTTCATGGCCTTGCATTACCATACACGTCGAGTGCCAACTGGTGCTGTAGTCAATGCTTCGTGTCGTCTCCTTTTGTTAAAAATTGGGTAAATATGATTTTGCTGTCTTCTCATATTCCGGTAGTCTTCCTATTGCGAAGATGTGTTGAAGATAGTTGTTAGTGTAAACGAGAGAAGCGCCTTCTGCTCCCTCTCTCGATCGATTGTGAGAGATGTTATTCCGGTCCTATGCGGCCTGTAATGAGATGTTAGCTCGGGTCGTAGTCAGGCGCTGTCTTCACTTGTCTCGATTGTACGTTATTGTTGCCAACACTTGGTGTACCCCACGTGTTCTCTGCCTTTCTGGAAGGCCCTCTCTAGAGCTCCTCTGTTGAACACTTCTTTGATTCTCTGATTCGCTGTGCCCCTCTCATAACATCGCGGTCTCGTGTGTGTAGATGCTTTTGTGTGTGTGTTTGTGTTGGTGTGTGTGTGTGTGTTGTGTGTTTGTGTGTGTGTGTGACTGGTTACTCCCCATAATTGTACTCGTTAATTGTGGTTGTCAGGGTCGAGATCAGCTCCGGGCCCTCCCTCTTCACCTGAATAGCCTACTAGGTTCTCTCTCTCGTCTCTTTTTCTCTCTCTCTCTTCTCTCTTCTCTCTCTCTCTCTGTCTCTCTGCTTCCAGGTGGCTTTTGTCATACTCGTTTTAAGCTATGTATGGTTCCTGCCTCCCACTACATGCACTTCGTTTGGTGTATGTCCACTTCCTGACGACTCATGACTGAAAGAAACTACTTCTGCTAACTTCCTCTGACTTCGTCTGAGTCTTCAGCTTCCAATTGTGACCCAAGTGTGTGAGTGTGTGGAGGGCAGGTGCTCTGTAAAACACTACATCTTATTATCGTTGACATATTTACCTTTCGATGACACCATTGTATGAAACCACTTCGTTTCGAGTATTGTTTAAAGCTTACGTGTGTGTTGGGAGTCGATTTATTGATAGTCACCTCTAGAAGTAGGATGAAGAATACTGTATACCGAGTTCAATCACCCCTGTATGCTCTAGCTTAAGGTCGCCATTCACCCCCGTGTAGCTGACTATAGAACGTCAATTCCAAGATCAGATCATCTGGAAGTAACTACGTTCAACACCAAAGCCCTCAAGTCATTCTACCAGCAAAGCACTTGAATGTCTCAGCAGCACTGAACCATTTTCCATCGGGCAATAACCAACATATGAGGCGCCAAGTGGAGCAGACAAACGGGGCACGCAGCGGCAGAAGGCACATTCTGACAGCGGCCGCCACAGGACATGAATAGGCTGTCACTGCACTCGCTGCCACAGTCTATATTACTGTCATCCTCAGGGGTCTGAGGTGCTTTGACATCGCAGTTGTATGTTAATTTTACGTTACGGGAAATGGAAACCCGGGTTGCCTTGAGGATTCCTGTACAGAGCTACAGGTCGACTATGGGAATATTGGGAAAACTGTGCTTGATGCTGAGTGACAGTTTTGGTGTGAGGGAGGAGAATAAAATTTTGTACCATTGTATTCGTATCATCGTATACTATTAATAGTTTACCGTGATTCGAGCCTTAGTGTTTAAACACCACGTTGAGAAACTGACCACCTCCAACCTTCTTTAAGGTTGAAGAGACTGAACATCTATCTACATCTTTATTTATCTTCTGTTTGTCTCTCTTGCTATTTCGACTAAAGAGCCTGCACACATATTACTATCTTACCGCCAGAAGAGAGCGAGCCAGGTAAGATTAATGATGGAGCATCAGAGAGCATATGTGTGGTAGTGCCAGACAAGCCATTTATATGTGGCTTACCTTTAAGATGAAAGTTTGTGAAGGGTGATCGGCAGGGGAGGGGAATTATGGTGCAACCTCTCGTCCTCTTACCTGACCAATATTTCGCGAGGACTTTGTTACAGGCTGAATTATTCAGGAGGGGGGGAAAAGGATAGAGAAAAAATTGCAAGCATAGCAAAGAGAGGCCAAGCTAAAAAAAAAAATTATTCTCCCTAGTCTGAGTAGTGATAGGTTTGATACAAGAATGTACTTTACATAAAAAATTCCAGATATATGTGGACTCTGTTGTATATGCGAAAGTTTAGTATATACAGAGGACAGGAACTGTGTTGTCTTTGTACCTGGACAATAATGTAGACAGTTCAACAAGTGAGTCAGTGAAGGAATAAAGATATAAACACTGCGCGGCACCATCAGTGCGCATTCTTAGAGAACTTTAAAAACATAACTGGACCAATAACGAGAAGTTAATTTTAACGATGCCATGAGGTAAATTGTTAAAAAATACGAGAAAGCCAGTAACTTTTATATAGAAATGCGTGTACCGCCATAGGTAAAAATTCCGATTTGGGCTCAATAAGCAACGCTCTTCTGGCCGGATAAGGATGTGGAAGAAATTTGTGAGTATTGCAATATATTTCGCAAAAATCATTCTGAAACCAACGAAAAAATATTTTTCGTTGTGTATCTTTATTTATTAAATTATGTTGTAAACTTATCTCACATATACCTGGTATTGATTCGGTTGGATTAGGCTAAATTAAATTGCTGCACTTGTATAAATAAGAGTGTATGTACAGTTTTCGTAGTGGTTCTTTGGGAAACATAAATTATTATTAAGACTTTAGTTTCTCCTCATTTACACACTCTCCTCTGTGGGAAAAAAAAATGTTATCTTAATCGTATAAGAGAAAATTTTAGAAGAGGACTTAAATTTTGAATGAATTCTTGTTAATTGACCAATTTACATTCTACAAGATTGATGACCTGAACACATCGACTCCAGGCTGAGAACTGATTACCTCAAACTACTCCTCTTCCTTACATCTTTCTGCTCTGCATTGGACTGATGAAAGCCACTGTGTGGCGACAACGTTGCAAAGTGTCTCAATCTCCATACCTGGAGTATTCCTTGGTGGTGGGATACCTGCGAGGTAATAACTGGTCGGGTGGTGGTTATACCTGGAGTTATATTCTGGTTGGTGTGTGAGATAAATACCCGATGTTGGTTTAGAAAGCCAAGTAAGTCCCAGTAACACTATGAATATCTACACCAGAAGTAAACGTGTTCGCTGGACCTTGAGAAGTTAATCAAGGTCCCAGTGACCGAAAACGTTTTTGGTAGATATGTCATAGTGTTTGCTTATCGTGTCTTTCTTATAGAACCAAACTTTGTCGGTATTTATTACCTGAACGGTTTATACCCATTCCTGGTAGAGTATACCTGGGTGGTGGTGCGCTATACTTGAGTATACTGATGGTATACCGGAGTATACCTGATGGTATGTAACCTGGAGCTTAACCTGGGTAGTGGCTTATACCTGGCGTATAACTGGTGGTGGCATACCTGATGGTATACCTAGATGGTATACTGCGAGTAGACCTGGTGGTTATACTGGATGTATACCTTGGTGGTATACTACTTGGGCATTATGCGCGCACCGGCTTGGTATACCTGGTGATGGTATACTCCTGATGTATACTCTACACCAGGTGTCGTCGGTTCTAAATACGCAAGATAATTTGTACTTGACAGTTGGTTACAGCCTGCCTTTGTTGTTAGAATTAATTGCGGCCGAGTGGTTAGAGAATAATTACAGTAAGATTAGGCAGGGTTGGCGCCAGCACTGACGGCAGGCAGGTGTCTGGCGCCCAGCACTGGACGGCAGGCAGGGTCTGGCAGCAGCACTTGCACGCGGCAGGCAGGGTCTGGCGCCAGCACTGACGGCCAGGCTGGGTCTGGCGCCAGCCACTGACGGCTGGCGAGGTGTCTTGGGCACCAGCACTGACGGCAGCAGGGTTAGAGAACAGCCACTGACGGCAGGCCTAGGGGTGCCGCATCAGGGAAATGACGGAAGGCACAGGTCTGCCGGCCAGACACTCGACGGCAGGCAGGGTCTGGGCGCAGCGCTGACGGCAGGCAGGGGTCTGGCGCCAGCACTGACGGCAGAGGCGGGATAGGAGCCAGCACTGATCGGCAGGCAGGGTCTGGCGCCAGCACTGACGGCAGGACAGGAGACTGGCGCCAAGACACTGACGGCATGGAGGGTCTGCCGCCAGCATGACGACAGGCCAGGAATCTGCCGGCCAGCACTGACGGATCAGGCAGGGTCTGGCGCCAGCACTGACGGCAGGCAGGGTCTGCCGCCAGCACTGACGACAGGCAGGATCTGCCGCCAGCAATGACACGTGCAGGGCAGGGTCTGGAGCCAGCACTGATGGCAGGAGGGGTGTGGCGCAGCACTGACGAGGCAGGGTCTGGAGCCAGCACTGACGGCAGGAAGGATCTGCCGCCAGCAACTGACGGCATCAGGGTACTGGCCGCCAGACTGCGGCAAGCAGGGTCTGGCGCCAGCACTGACGGCAGGCAGGCAGGGTCTAGCGGCCAGCACTGACGGCAGCGGGCTGCCGCCAGCACTTGACGGCAGCAGGGTCTGCCGCCAGCACTGACGGCAGGCAGGACTGCCGCCGCCAGGCACTGACGGCAGGCAGGGTCTGCCGCCAGCATGACGGCAGGCAGGTCTTTAGCCAGACACACTGACGGCAGGCAGGGTCTGGGGCCCCGAGGGGAACGGCCCCCAGGCGGGGGCGGCCGCACTGGGGGGGGCTGGGCCACACGCGGGCAGGGGGGGCCACACTGACCGGCGGGCGGGCCCCCCGGGCCGGGGGGAAAGGGCGGGGGTCTGCGCCACATGACGGCAGCGGGGGTTTGCGCCAGCCGCGGGGGGGGGGCCCCCCCCGGGGGCGGCCGGGGCGGAGCCGGGGCCCCCCACTGGGCGGCAGGTTGGGCCAGCACGACGGGGGGGTTGGGCCCCCAAGGGGGGGGGGGGTGGCCAGCCACGGCAGGGGGTTGGGCCAGCCGACGCAGGCGGGTCGGCCCCAGCACGACGGCGGGGTTTGGGGCCCACTAGGGGCGGGCGGGGTCTGGGCCACACTGACGGCAGGCAGGGTCTGGGCCAGCACTGCGGCGGGGGGTTGGCCCAGCATGCGGCGGGCGGGGTTTGGGCCAGCAGGGGCAGGGGGGGGGCCCCCAAAAGGGAGGCAGGGGGCGCCCCCAACGGGGGGGGGGGGGGGTCTGGCCCCGACGACGGGGGGCAGCCTGGGGGGGAAAAAGGTTCGCCAGCAGACGGCAGGGGTTGGAAAACTGCGGGGCGGGGTTCCCCGCCCACCGGAGGCGGGGGGGGCCCCCGGACCAGGGGGGGGGGCCCCCCGGGGGGGCGGGGGGGCCGAGGGGAAAGGGGTTGGGCCCCGACGGCGGCAGGGGGCCCCGCGGCCGGGGGGAAAGCGGGGGGGGGCGCCCTGAGGGCAGGGGGTCTGGGCCAGCACTGACGGGGGCGGGGCCCGCCCCCTGACGGCAGGCAGGTTGGGCCCGGGCGGCGGCAGGGTTGGAGCCCAGCACTGACCAGGCGGGTTTTGGGCCCCACGAGGCAGGCGGGTTTGGAGCCAGCACTGAGGGCAAAAGGGGGAGCCCCACTCGGACCAGGGGCGGGGAAACGGGGCGGGGTTGGGCCACACTGCGGCGGCGGGTCTGGAGCCGCGGCAGGCAGGGGCCCGGGCCATTGAGGGGGGGCTGGCCGCACGGGCGCGGGGGGGCCCCGCGCAGCAGGGGGGCCCCCGGGGTGGGCGGCACGCGGCGCGGGGGGGCCCCAGGAAAGGGGGTCTGGGCCACAGACGGCAGGCGGGCCCCCGGGGCGGGCCCACGACGGCAGGCAGGGTCTCCCCGCCAACTGACGGCAGGGCGGGGTTTTGGCCCAAAAGGGCGGGCCCGGGTTTGGGAAAAGGGCCGGGCGGGGGGCCGCAGAGGGGGGGGCGGGCCCCCCGACTGGGGGGCGGGCTGCCCCCCGGGGGGCGGCACCCCACGGCGGCCAGGGTTGGGCCCAACGGAGGCAGGGTTGGCCCACATGGCAGGGGGTCGGGCCCAGCACTGGGCGGCGGGTTGGGCCACACTGGGGCGGAGGGCTGGGAAAACCCCCGGGGAGCCGCCACGGGGGCGGGCGGGGCCGCCGGGGAGGGGGGAAAGGGGGGGTGGAGCCAGCACACGGCAGCAGGTTTCTGGAGGGGCCCGGAAAGGGGGGTTTTTTGGGCCAGCACTGGGCAGGGGGTTCCCAGCAAGGGAGGAGGGTTTGGGCCGCCGACGGCGGGGGGTTGGGCCACACTGAGGGAGGGGGGTTTGGGGCCCCACTGCGGCGGGCGGGTCGGGCCCCCCGACGGGGGGGGTTTGGGCCCCGCCCGAGGGCAGGCGGGGTTTGGCCCCGGCACAGGAAAGGGGGGGGGCCCAAAGGCCAGGGTCTGGCCCCTGAGGCAGGCGGGGTCTCCCCGCACTGACGGCAAGGGCTGGGGCCAGCCTGGGGGGCCCGGGTTGGGCCAGCAGGGCAGGCAGGGGTTGGAGCCCCTGAGGGCAGGGGGGGTTGGAGCCAGCACTGAGGGGCGGGGTTTGGGCCCCATGACGGCAGGGGGGGGAAACCCCCGGGCCTTTACGGGCAGGCAGGGTTCGCCGGGGGCACCCGGGCCGGGGGGGTTGGGCCCCAGACGGCCAGGGGGGGCCCCCGACGGCGGGGGGGCCCCAAAGGCAGGGTCTGGGCCGCCTACGGGGGCAGGGTCTGGGAAAGGAGGCGGCGGGGGCCCCCGGGGGGCCGGGGGGCCCCCGGGGAGGCAGGGGGCCCCTGGAGGGCAGGCGGGGCCGCCACACTGACCGGCAGGGGTTGGGCCCCCCGGCAGGAGGCCCCCCCAAAGGGGGCGGGGGGCCCGCACTGACGGGGGCGGGTTCCCCGCCAGCAGGAGGGCCCCGGGGGCGGGCCAGGCCAGGGTCTGGGCCACACTGGGGGCGGGCCCCGGGGCCAGGAGGCGGGGCCCCCGGAGGGGGAGGGGGGGCAGCCCGCGGGGGCGGGGGTTGGAAACCCCCACGAGGGCGGAGGGTCCGGGCCGCACTGACGGAAAGGGGGCGGGGGAAAGGGCCGGACCCAGGAGGCGGCGGGGGGGAGCCCAAGGGGGGGGCCCCCAAAACCCCGGGGGCCCCTTCCCCCCCGCCCCGGGGGGCCCCATTTCCCCCCCCCAAAACCCCCCCCCGGCCCCCCCCCCCCCTCCCCCCCCTCCGGGGGCTGGGCCCCGCACTGACGGAGGCAGGGTCTGGCCCCCCTGCGGCAGGCAGGGCCCCCCGGGGGCCAGCAGGGGGCCCTGGGGCCCCCGGGCAGCATTTTGGACCCAGACTGAGGCAAAGGGCCCGGGCCCCGCAAGGGGGCCCCGGGCCACATTTGGGGCCCCGGGCGGGGCCCCGAGCGGGGGTTGGACCCCCTGAGGCAGGGGCGGGGCCCCTGGGGGGGGGCGGGCCCACTAGGGCAGGCAGGGGGGCCACCCTGACGGAGGCGGGGTCTGGGCCGCACTGACGGCGGCAGGGTCTGAGAGCACGACGGCGGGCGGGGTCGGGCCACCGGAGGGCAAGGGTCGGCCCACTGACGGAAAACGGGTCTGGGCCAGACTGCGGGGGGCAGGGTCTGGGCCGCAGAGGCGGGCAGGGTCTGGAGCCACATGGGGGGGGCAGGGTCGGGTCCGCCTGACGGCAGAGGTCGGGCCCGCACCGGGGCGGGTCGGGCCGCCTGAGGCAGGGGGGGTTTCCCGCCCCGGAGAGGCAGGGGCTGGGCCGGGGCCCATCCAGGGGTTCCCCCCCGGGCCGGCCCTTCCCCTCCCCATTGGGCCCCCAAACGGCAACATAAAAAGGGGGGTTTCCCCTAGGACTTCCCCAGAAAGCAGGGGCCAGGGGAAATTTTTGGGGGGGCCCCCGGGGGCCTTTTTTTTTTGGGGGGGGGGGCCCCCTCCCATTTCCCTTTAAAAGGACAATTTTTCCCTGAAAAATTTTTTTTTAAATCCCCGGGGGGCCAACCATTTTTCCAAGGGGAATTTTTTTGGGGGGAAAAAATCTACCCCAGGGGGGGAAACCCGGGGGCCAAAAAATTTTTTTCCTGGGGGGGGAACCGTTTTTTTCCAAAAGCCACTACCCCGGGGCCAGTTTTTTTTTTTTTTTCCCCCGAAGGGTTTTTCCCCCCATTTTTAACCCCCAAAGGCAGTCCCCCCCCCCCAAAAAAGGTTTCCCCAAAAACCCCAAAAAAAAACCCCCCCCCCCCCAATCCCGGCCCCACCCCTTCTGGGAACCCCAAAAATTGGAAAAGGGTACTTTTTGCCGGATGGAAAATTTGCCCTGTTTTTTTAAAAGGGGATCTTTTTTTCCCCTATTCTTTGGTTTGGGGTGGTTTTTTTGGTTTTTGGGAAATTTCTTTTTTTTGGGGGGGGGTTTTTTTGGGCCCGGGGGGTTTCCCGGGGGGTGCTTTTCGTGTTTTTTGGGGGGGGTTTTTTTGGGTTTTTTGGGTCTTTTTTGGGGGGGGGTTTTGGTTTAACCCCCCCAAAAAGGGGGTTTTTCCCACAAAAATAGGGAGGGGTTGGGCCCACATGGGCAAAATTAAAAACCCCCGGAAAAGGGAAAAGGGGACATTAAAGGGGGGGGGCCCCGGGGGCCCCCCTGACCCCAGCGGGGTTCCCCTACCGGCATTCCCGCCAGGCCAGGGCCTCCCAACTCCCCTTCGGGGCCCAATAACCGGGGGTTTCCAGACTACGGACATCTGGAAAACAGGGGGGGGCCCCACCGCAGCGGCGCATCGGGGCCGATGAGGGGCGGGGGGGGGCCAACTGGGGCCCAGGGGGGCCGGAGGGGAAGGGCAAAATTTGGGGGGGGCGGCGGGTTGGGACCCGGCGGCTTTGGGACCACCTTTGGGGCAGGGGGGACCCCGGGGGGGGGTTTTGGGAAAAGGTGGGGGGGCGGGTTGGGGCCGTGCGGGGGGTCGGGGCCCGCCTGGGGCGGGTTGGGCCCGACGGGGGCCGGTTGGGACCCTGGGCCGCGGGTTTGGGGCCAAGACGGGGAGTCTCCCCAATGGGGATTGGCCCCCGAGGGCAGGGGGGTCTGGGGCCAGCACTGAGGCGGGCGGGTTGGACCAGCCTGAGGGCGGCAGGGTTGGGCCAGCACTGAGGCAGGAGGGCTGGGCCAGCACTGACGGCGGGCGGGGTCGGCCAGCCTGACGGCAGGCGGGGTCTGGACCAGCATGAGGCAGCAGGTCTGGAGCCAGCACTGAGGGCAGGAGGGTCGGGAAACCCACACTGCGGCGGCATCGGGAGCCAGCACTGCGGCGGGCAGGGTCTGGAGCCCAGACGGAGGCGGGGTTGGACCAGCACGAGGGCAGGCAGGGTCGGGAGCCGCACTGACGGCGGGCGGGGGTCGGGAGCCAGCATACGGCGGCAGGGTCTGGCCAGCAGGGGAGGCGGGGTCGGGGCCCCCCACGGGGCCCCAGACGGCAGGCGGGTTTGGGCCGCCGCCAGCACGGGAACGGGCAGGGGGTTGGGAGAAAAACTTCGGCAGGCGGGTTTTCGGGGCCAGCACTGAGGGCGGGAGGGCTGGGCCACACGGACGGCAGGCGGGGCCCGGGCGCCACCCCACTGACGGCGGGCAGGGTCTGGGCCACAGAGGGCAGGAGGGTCGGGCCAGCACTGACGGCGGGAGGGTTTTGGACCCAAATGACGGCGCGGGTCTGGAGCCGCAGACGGCGGCAGGGCGGGGCCCAGCACTGACGGAGGCAGGGTTGGAGCCCCATACGGAGGCAGGGTCGGGCCCCAGCACGAGGGAGGCAGGGTCTCGCCAGCACTGAGGGCAGGCGGGTCTGCGCAGAAATGACGGGGGCAGGTTGCCGCCAGACTGAGGGCGGGCAGGGTCTGGCCAGCACGACGGCAGGGGGTCTGGCCAGCACGAGGCAGGCAGGGTTTGGGGCCCCACCGGGGCACAGGGTCGGGGCCGCACTGAGGGGCAGGCGGGTCTGGGGGCCGCCTGACGGGGGCGGGCTGGGCCGCACTGGGCGGGGCAGGGTCTGGAGCCACCCGACGGCAGGCGGGGTTTGGGGCCCCAGCACTGACGGCAGCAGGTCTGGGCCAGCACGAGGGCAGGCGGGGTCTGGGCCCCCCATGCCGGCAGCAGGTCGGGCCAGCATGAGGGCAGGCAGGGTCGGGGCCGATGAGGCAGGCGGGGTCGCGCAGCACGACGGCAGGCAGGTCTGCCGCCAGCACGACGGGGCAGGGTCTGGCGCCCACTGACGCAGGCGGGGTCGGCCCCAGCATGAGGGCACGGGTTTGGGAGCCACACGACGGCAGGCGGGTCTGGAGCCAGCACTGAGGCAGGCGGGTCTGGACCAGCACTGCGGGCGGGGGTTGGACCCAGCACTGAGGCGGGCAGGGTCTGGGCCAGCACGACCAGCAGGGTCGGAGCCAGCATGACGCAGCGGGGTCGGGGGCCATTTTGACGGCGGCAGGGGGAGCCCCTGAGGGGGGGGAGGGTCGGGAGCCAGCACTGACGGCGGGCGGGGTCTGAGCCACATGACGGCGGGGCAGGGTTGCCCCCCAAACTGAGGGCAGGCGGGTCGGGCGCCCACGACGGCAGGCGGGGTCTGGGCCCAGCCGAGGGGCAGGCGGGGTGGGGCGCAGCCTGACGGCAGCTCTCGCCACACTGACGGAAAGGGGGTTTGGGGCCCCAGCATGACGGCGGGCAGGGTTGGACCCACCCTGACGGCGGGAGGGTCTGGAGCCGCACGACGGCGGGCAGGTCTGGACCCAGCTGACGGCAGGCGGGGTTGGAGCCGCATGCGGCAGGCAGGGTCGGGAGCCAGCATGACGGCGGGCGGGTTGGAGCCACACTGACGGGGGCAGGGTCTGGACCACACTGAGGAGGCAGGTCGGGAGCCAGCCTTTGACGGCGGGAGGGTTGACCCAGCACTGAGGGCAGCAGGGGTCGGCCCCCGCACTGACGGCAGGCAGGGTTGACCCACACTGCGGGGGCGGTTTGCCCCCACACGACGGCGGCGGGTTGCCGCCAGATACGGCAGGCGGGGTCGGCGCAGCCTGAGGCAGCGGGGTTGGGCCAGCATGAGGCGGGAGGGTCTGGGCCAGCACTGAGGGCAGCAGGGTCTGGGCCACATGACGCGGGCAGGGTCTGACCCACATGACGGAGCGGGTCTGGAGCCCACTGACGGCAGGCAGGGTCTGGGGCCAGCATGAGGCAGGCAGGGTTGGAGCGACTGACGGCGGGCGGGGGTCGGAGCCGCACTGAGGGCAGGCGGGTCGGGCCAGCACTGACGGAGGCGGGGTCTGGGCAGCTTTGACGGCAGGCAGGGCGGGGCCCAGCACTGACGGCAGGGGGGGTTGGAGCCAGCACGACGGCAGCAGGGTCGGGGCCCGCACGACGGCAGGCGGTTGGGCCAGAAATGACGGCGGCGGGTTTGGGGCCCAGCATGACGGGGGGCGGGTCGGGGCCCCACACTGCGGCAGGCAGGGTCGGGGGCCCGCACTGAGGCAGCGGGTTTGGGGCCCAGCACGAGGGCACCGGGGTCTGGGCCCACCTAGGGCGGGAGGGTTGGGCCCCAGCACTGACGGCGGCGGGGTTGGGGCCCAACTGACGGCAGGATCGGGCCCAGCACTGCGGCAGCGGGCTGGGCCGCATGACGGCGGGCAGGGTCTGGAGAGGCATGAGGCGGGGGGGTTGGGCCGCATGACGGCAGGGTCTGGGCCGCCTGACGGAGGCGGGGCCTGGGCCACACTGACGGCAGGGGGTCTGGAGCCACACTGAGGGCAGGCGGGGGTCGGAGCCACCCTGACGGCAGGCGGGGTCTGGAGCCCACGGGAGGGCGGCGGGGTTTTGGGAAGCAGCACTGACGGAGGCAGGGTCTGACCCAGCATGACGGCAGGCGGGGTTTTGGAGCCCACTGACGGCAGCAGGTCGGGCCCCACACGACGGCAGGGGGCGGGCAAGCATAGGGCAGGGGTTTTGGCGAAAGCAGAGGGCAGGCGGGGTCGGGCGCCAGCACTGACGGAAAGGGGGGGGTCTGGCCCCACACTGCGGCAGGCGGGGTCTGGCGCCAGCATGACGGCAGGCGGGGTCGGGAGCCAGCACTGACGGCAGGCAGGGTCTGGAGCCAGCCTGACGGCAGGCAGGGTTGGAGCCAGACTGACGGAGGCAGGGTCTGGGCCGCATGAGGGCAGGCAGGGTCTGGAGCGCACTGACGGCACGGGGTCTGGAGCCAGCACTGACGGGGGCGGGGTCGGAGCCAGGAGGGCAGGCGGGTCTGAGCCAGCACGGGGCAGGCAGGGTCGGAGCCAGCATGACGGCAGGCGGGGGTCTGGCCCATGACGCAGGCAGGTCGGGCCGCCAGCACGCGGCGGGCAGGGTCGGGCCCCCAGCATGCGGCGGCGGGGTCTGGGCCAGCCTGACGGCGGGGGTCGGGGCCCCAGCACTGACGCAGGCAGGGTCTGGGCCAGCCTGAGGAGCGGGGTTGGAGCCGCACGACGGCGGCGGGTCGGAGCCAGACGACGGCGGAGGGTTGGGAACCCAGCACTGACGGCGGGGCGGGCCCGGGAGCAGCACTGAGGGCACGGGGGTCTGGACCCCACAGAGGGCGGCGGGGTCGGGCCGCATGGGGCAGGCAGGGTCTGGGCCAGCACTGGGCAGGCGGGTCGGGCCCAGCTTGACGGCAGGGGGGGTCGGGGCCCAGCACTGAGGGCAGGCAGGGTCTGGAGCCAGCACTGAGGGCAGGCAGGGTTGGACCCAGCACTGACGGCGGAAAGGTTGGGCCAGCACTGACGGGGGCGGGTTTGGGCGAAAGCACTGAGGGCAGCGGGTCGGGCCAGCACTGCGGCAGGCGGGTTGGACCCGCACTGACGGCAGGCAGGGTTGGACCCAGACGAGGGCCGGGTCTGGAGCCAGCATGACGGCAGGAGGGTCTGACCGCATGACGGCAGGGGGGCTGGACCCACATGAGGGCGGGCAGGGTCTGGACCACATGACGGCAGGCGGGGTTGGGGCCCGCACTGAGGGAGGCAGGGTTGGAGCCGGGAAAGACGGCAGGCGGGTCTGGGCCATGACCAGGCGGGTCTGGGCCAGCACTGACGGCAGGCAGGGTTGGGCCAGCACGACGGAGGCGGGCGGACCCAGCACGACGGCAGGCGGGGTCGGAGCCGCACTGACGGCAGGCGGGCGGGGCCCAGCACTGAGGGGCGGCAGGGTCTGGGCCACTGACGGCAGGCAGGTCTGGACCCAGCACTGAGGGGCAGGCGGGGTTGGAGCCCCTGACGGCGGGGCGGGGTCTGAGCCAGCACTGACGGCAGGGGGGGTTGGACCCACCTGAGGGGCAGGCGGGGTCTGGACCAGCCTGACGGCGGGCAGGGTCTGGACCCAAAACACTGACGGCAGGCAGGGTCGGGGCCCGCATCGGCGGAGGGTGGGGAGCAGCCTGACGGCGGGCAGGGTCGGGACAGCACTACGGCAGGCAGGGTCTGGGCCAGCCGACGGCAGGCAGGGTCTGGGCAGCACTGACGGCAGCAGGGTCGGGGCCAGCCGACGGCGGGCAGGGTCTGGGCCAGCAGCGGAGGCGGTCGGGGCCCGCATGAGGGCGGCGGGGCGGGGCGCCACCCCTGACGGCAGGCAGGGTGGCGCCCACGGGGGGCAGGGGTCTGGACCCAGCATGACGGGGGCCGGGTCTGGAGCCAGCCTGACGGCAGGCGGGGTTGGAGCCAGCACTGCGGCAGGCGGGGTCTGGACCCAGCCGAGGGAGGCAGGGTCTGGAGCCGCACTGGGCAGGCGGGTTTGGGACCAGCACGAGGGGCAGGGGGTTTGGGACCCGCATGAGGGCGGGGCGGGGTCTACCCCGCCGACCAGGCAGGGTCTGAGCCAGCACTGACGGCGGGGCGGGGTTTGGGCCCCCAGCACGAGGGGGAAGGGCGGGGCCCCAGCATGGGGCAGCGGGGTCGGGCCCCACACTGAGGGCAGGCAGGGTCGGGGCGCCGCACTGACGGCGGCGGGGTCTGGGCCAGCACTGAGGGCAGGCGGGGCTGGGCCGCACTGAGGGCAGGCGGGCGGGCCCAGCCTGGGGGCAGGCAGGGTTGGACCACACTCGGAGGCGGGTTGGACCAGCACTGGGGCAGGCGGGTCTGGAGCCAGCACTGCGGCAGGCGGGGTCTGGAGCCACTGACGGCAGGCAGGGTCTGACCAGCCTGAGGGCGGGCGGGGTTGGGCCACATGACGGCAGGGCCGGGTTGGACAGCATGAGGGCAGGCAGGGTCGGCCAGCAGACGGCAGGCAGGGTGGGGCCCAGCACTGACGGCAGGAGGGTCTGGAGCCAGCAGAGGGCGGGCGGTTTGGGCCAGCATGAGGGCAGGCGGGGGCTGGCGCCAGCACTGGGAGGAGGGCTGGGCCAGCACTGACGGCAGGGGGGTTGGGCCAGCCTGACGGGGGCGGGTCGGGCCCAACGACGCAGGCGGGTCTGGACCCAGCCTGGGCGGGCAGGGTTGGGGCCAGCACTGCGGAGGCGGGGTTTGGAGCCAGCAATGACGGCAGGCAGGGTCTGGACCCAGCATGACGGCAGGCAGGGTCTGGAGCCAGCACTGGGGCAGGCGGGTCTGACCCAGCACTGACGGCAGGCAGGTCTGGCCACCCTGACGGCGGGCAGGGTCGGCCAGCATGACGCGGAGGGTCTGCCGCCAGCACAGAGGGCAGGCAGGGTCGCCGCCAGCACGGGGAACTGGGCCACCCCCAGGGGTCTGGCGCCAGCATGGGGCAGGCAGGGTTGGCGCCAGCACTGACGGCGGGGGCCCGGCCCCCCCCTGGGGGGCCCGCCAGCACTGGGGCAGGCGGGGTCTGGAGCCCAGCACTAGACCGGGGGGCAGGGTCGGACCCAGCCTGCGGCGGGCAGGTCTGGAGCCACACTGGGCGGGCAGGGTCTGACCCAGCACTGACGGCAGGAGGGCGGGCCACCCTGACGGCAGGCGGGGTCTGGACCAGCACTGACGGCGGCGGGGCGGGGGGCCGCAGCGGCGGGCAGGGTCTGGGCCACACTGCGGCAGGCAGGGTTTTCGCCGAAAGAGGGCAGGCGGGGTCTGCCGCCAGCTGACGGCAGGGGGGTCGGCGCCACCGAGGGGCGGGCGGGGTCGGGGCCCAGCAGCGGCGGGCGGGTTGGCGCCAGCACTGGGGCAGGCAGGGTCTGGAGCCAGCACTGACGGCAGCGGGGTCTGGAGCCAGCCGAGGGCCAGGGTCTGGACCCAGCACTGACGGCGGCGGGGTCTGGAGCCAGCCTGACGGCAGGCAGGGTCTGGAGCCAGCGCGGCAGGGGGGGTCTGGGCCAGACGACGGCACCCCGGGTCTGGGCCCCCTGACGGCGGGCAGGGTCTGGGCCGCACTGACGGCAGGCAGGTCTGGCGCCAGCACTGACGGCAGGCAGGGTTGGGCCAGCCTGACGGCAGGGGGTCGGGCCCCAAACATGAGGGGCAGGGGGGTTGGCGCCCCCCTGAGGCGGCAGGGTTGGCGCCACACGCGGAGGCGGGGTTGGGGCCCACTGCGGCAGGCAGGGTCTGGCCCCACGGACGGCAGGCGGGGTTGGACCCAGCCCCCCTGGACCGGCAGGCAGGTTGGAGCCAGCACTGAGGCAGGCGGGGTCTGCCCCCAGCACGAGGGCAGGCGGGTCTGCCCCAGCACGAGGGCAGCGGGGTCGGCGCCACCTGACCGGGGCGGGGTCTGGGCCAGCACTGAGGCAGCAGGGTCGGGGAGCCACACTGACGGAGGCGGGTCTGGGCCGCACTGAGGCACCGGGTCGGGGCCCCCGCCTGACGGCAGGCGGGTCTGGGCCAGCACTGACGGCAGGCGGGTCGGGGCCCCCCGCACTGACGGCGGCAGGGTCTGGCCACACTGAGGGCAGGCAGGGTCGGGGCCCCAGAGGGCGGGCAGGTCTGGGCCAGCACGACGGAGGCAGGGCGCCCCAGCACTGACGGAGGCAGGGTTGGCGCCGCACGGACCAGGGGGGGTTTCTGGGCCACACTGAGGGCGGGGCAGGGTCTGGGCCAGCCGCGGCGGGCAGGGTCGGGGCCCAGCACTGACGGCAGGCGGGGTCTGGGCCAGCATGCGGAGGCGGGGTCTGGACCCGCACTGACGGGGCAGGGCTGGAGCGCCTGGGCAGGGCGGGGTTTGGGAGCCAGCACACGGCAGGGGGGTCTGAGCCATCCCCCGGGGGGAACCCGACCAGGGGGGTCTCCCGCCAGCCCAGACGGCAGGCGGGGGTCTGCCCCCAGCATGACGGCAGGGGGGTCTGGCGCCGGGCCTGACGGCAGGCAGGGTCTGGCCCAGCACTGCGGCGGCGGGGTTGGGCCGCACTGCGGCAGGGGGGTTGGCGCCAGCACTGACGGGCAGGCGGGGTTCGGGCGCCGCCGACGGCGGCGGGTCTGGAGCCGCACTGACGGCGGCGGGGTCGGGGAGCCAGACTGGGGGCAGGCGGGTCTGAGCCAGCATGACGGCAGGCAGGTTGCCCCACACGACGCAGGCGGGTCCCCGCCGCACGACGGAGGCAGGGTTGGCCACACTGACGGCAGGGGGGTCGGGGAGCCGGGAGGAGGGGGTCTGGGCCAGCACTGAGGGCGGGCGGGGTCGGGGCCCCCCACTGACGGCGGGCAGGGTCTGGGCCAACTGACGCAGGCAGGGCGGGCCCCCCGCACGGGGGGCAGGGGGGGTTGGGCCGCCAGCACTGCGGCAGGCAGGGTCGGGGGCCAGCACTGACGGCAGGGGGGTCTGGGGCCAGCCTGACGGCAGGCGGGGTCGGCGCCGCACTGACGGCAGGCAGGGTGGCGCCGCACTGACGGCAGGCAGGGTCTGGGCCGCAGAGGGCGGCGGTCTGGGCCAGCACGGAGGGGAGGCGGGCTGGGCCGCCCGGCACTTTGACCCAGGGCCCGGGGGTCGGGGCAGCACTGACGGCGGGCGGGGTCTGGCCACACGGAGGGCAGGCAGGTCTGGGCCACACTGAGGGCGGCGGGTTGGGCCGCACTGAGGGGCGGGGCGGGGTCTGGCGCCAGCACTGAGGGGGGGGGCCCAAGGGGGCGGGGTCTGGGCCAGCACTGACGGCGGCAGGGTCGGGCGCCCCACGACGGCGGGGGGTCTGGGGCCAGCACTGAGGGGGCAGGGTCGGGGCCCCCGCACTGACGGCAGGCGGGGGTTTTGGGCCCCAGCCCGGCAGGCGGGTCTGGACAGCACTGACGGCGGCGGGGTCTGGAGCCAGACTGACGCAGGCGGGGTTTGGGGACCCACAGACGGCGGGGCGGGTCTGCGCCAGAAAGACGGCGGCGGGGTCTGCCCGCATACGGAGGCAGGGTCTGGCGCCAGCCTGACGGCAGGCAGGGTCGGGGCCCCCGCCTGACGGCGGGCGGGGTTGGAGCCACACGACGGCAGGCGGGGTTGGGCCAGCACGACGGCAGCGGGGTCTGGGCCCGCACTGACGGCGGGCCAGGGTCTGGGCCAGCACTGACGGCAGGCGGGGTCTGGGGCCGCATGACGGCGGGCGGGGTCTGCCGGCACGACGGCAGGCAGGGTCTGCCCCAAACTGACGCAGGCGGGTCTGGCCCAGCACTGACGGCAGCGGGGTCGGCGACACTACCAGGGGGTTTGGGGCCCCCGCACTGACGCGGGCGGGGTCGGCGCCAGCACGCGGCAGGCGGGGTCGGGGCCCACACGGGGCGGCAGGGTTGGGCCACACGAGGGCGGGCGGGGTCCCCGCCGCACGACGGCGGGCGGGGTCGGCCCCCTCATGAGGGCGGGCAGGGTCGGGGCCCAGCAGACGGCAGGCAGGGTCTGGGCCGCATGCGGCAGGCAGGTCGGGCCACCTGACGGCGGGGCGGGTTGGGGCCCCCGCCTGACGGAGGCAGGGTCGGCCAGCCTGACGGCAGGCGGGGGCGGGGCCAGCACTGACGCAGGCGGGTCGGGGCCCACGACGGCGGGCAGGGTCTGCCCAGCACTACGGCGGGCGGGGTTGGCGCCAGCACTGACGGCAGGCGGGGTCGGGCCACAGACGGCAGGCAGGGTCTGGGCCAGCATGCGGCAGGCAGGTCTGGAGCCAGCAGAGGGCAGGCGGGGTCTGGGCCGCACTGACGGCAGGCAGGTCGGGGCCAGCACTCGGCAGGCGGGTCTGGGCCACCCACGGACGGCAGGCGGGTCGGGGCGCCAGCACGAGGGCGGGCAGGGTCTCCCCACATGGGGCCAGGCGGGGTCTGCGCCAGCACTGGGGGCGGGGCAGGGTCGGGCGAGCACTGAGGGCGGGGGGTCTGGCGCCAGCATGACGGCAGGAGGGTTGGAGCCAGCACGGGGGCGGGCAGGGTTGGCGCCGCACTGACGGCAGGCAGGTTGGGCCAGCACTGACGGCAGGGGGGTTGGCCAGCATGGGCCCAAGGGGGGGGGGGGCAGGGTTGGCCAGCACGCGGAAAGAGGGTCTGGCCAGCATGACGGCGGGAGGGTCTCCCGAAAGCACGACGGGGCAGGTTCTGGGCCAGCACTGAGGGCGGGGGGTTTGGCCCCAGCCTGACGGCAGGCAGGGTCTGGGCCAGCACTGAGGGCGGGCAGGGTCGGGCCAGCACTGCGGCAGCGGGTTTTGAGCCACACTGACGCAGGGGGGTCGGGAGCCACACTGACGGCACGGGGTTGGGACCCCGCATGACGGCAGAGGTTGGCCCGCATGAGGCGGGAGGGTCGGGGCCAGCATGCGGGGGCGGGGTTGGAGCCAGCATGAGGGCGGCAGGGTCTGGAGCCGACTGAGGGGGCAGCAGGGTTGGGCCAGCACGACGGAGCGGGTCTGAGCCACACTGCGCAGGCGGTTCGGGGCCCACACGGCGGCAAAAAGGTTGCGCCCCACGACGGCAGCAGGGCTGCCGCCAGACTGCGGAGCGGGTTTCTGCCCCCCAGCATGCGGCACAGGGTCTGGGCCAGCACTGACGGCGGCGGGGGTCTGGGCCCGACGGAAAAGGGGGGTCTGGCCAGCACTGACGGCAGCAGGTCTGGACCCAGCACTGACGGGGCGGGGTCGGGGCCCAAACACGGACGGCACGGGGGTTGGCCCCACACGACGGCGGGGCGGGTTGGGCCCCCCTGAGGGCAGGCGGGGTCTGGGGCCAGCCGAGGGCGGGGGTTTTGGGGCCGAAATGACGGCGGGCGGGGTCGGGGCCCCCGCACTGACGGCAGGCAGGTTTTGGCCCCAGCATGCGGCGGGGGTTGGACCCGCACTGCGGCAGCGGGGTCGGGCCAGCATGCGGCAGGCAGGGTCTGCCCACACGAGGAGGCAGGGTCTGGGCCACCCGAGGGCAGGCGGGGTCTGGGCCACATGAGGGCAGGCGGGGTTGGACCAGCATGAGGGAGGAGGTCTGGAGCCACAGACGGCAGGGGGTCGGGAGCAGCCTGCGGAGGCGGGGTTGGGGCCCAGCACTGACGGCAGCAGGGTTGGGGCCAGCACTGGGGCGGGCAGGGTCTGGGGCCGAAAAGGGCAGCAGGGTCTGCCGCCAGCCTGGGGGCGGGCAGGGTCTGGCGCCCCACTGACAAGGCAGGGTTGGGCCACACGACGGCGGGAGGTTCTGGGCCGCATGACGGCAGGCAGGGTCGGACCAGCACGCGGCAGGCGGGTTTGGCCACCTGACGGCAGGCAGGGTTTGGCGCCACATGACGGCGGCAGGGTCGGGCCCAGCACTGACGGGGGCAGGGTCTGGGCCGCACTGACGGCAGGCAGGTCTGGGCCCCCGCACTACGGCAGGCAGGGTTGGGGCCAGCACGAGGGCGGGCGGGTCTGGGCCCGCCTGACGGCAGCAGGTCTGGAGCCAGCACTGACGGCGGGCAGGGTCTCCCCCACAGGGGCCGGGCAGGTCGGCGCCAGCATAAAACCGGCGGGTCGGGGCCCACTGAGGGCGGCAGGGCTGGGCCCACACTAGGCAGGCGGGGGTCGGGGCCCAGCACTGAGGGCAGGCAGGGTTGGAGCCGCACGACCAGGCGGGGTCTGGGCCAGCACTGAGGCAGGCATCTGGGCCAGCATGACGGCGGGCAGGGTCCCCCGGCACGACGGCGGGCGGGGTTTTTTTCCCGCCAGCACTGACGGCAGGCAGGGTCTGGCGCCAGCACTGCGGGCAGGGGGTCGGGCGCCAGCATGACGGCAGGGGGGTCGGGCCCCCGCATTTTGGGGGCAGGCGGGGTCTGGAGCCGCATGACGGAGGCGGGTTGCCCACACTGCGGCGGCAGGCTGGCGCCACCTGAGGGCAGGCAGGGTCGGGGCCCGCACTGACGGCAGGAGGGTTGCCCCGGCACGAGGGCAGGCGGGTTTCGGGGCCCAGCACTGACGGCGGGCAGGGTCTGGCCAGCATGCGGCAGGGGGTCTGGCGCCAGCATGACGGCAGGCGGGGTCGGGGACCCACACTGAGGGCAGGGGGGGTTGGAGCCAGCACTGACGGCAGGCAGGGTCTGGGCCCCACTGACGGCAGGGGGGGTCTGGAGCCACCTGCGGAAGGGTTTTGAGCCGCACTGCGGCACAGGGTCTGGAGCCAGCACTGAGGCAGGCAGGGTCGGACCAGCATGACGGCGGGAGGGTCTGGCCCAGCACTGAGGGCGGGCGGGTTGGGCCAGCATGACGGCAGGGGGGGTTTCTGGGCCCACTGGGGGCGGGCCGGGTCTGGGCCAGCATACGGGGGCAGGGTCGGGGCCCCGCACGACGGCAGGCGGGGTTCTGGCCAGCCTGCGGAAAACGGGTCTGGACCCGCACTGACGGCGGCAGGTTGGAGCCAGCACTGACGGCAGGCGGGGTCTGGCGCCACACTGACGGCGGCGGGGGTTGGGGCCACACTGGGGAGGGGGGTTGGGCCAGCACTGCGGGGGGGGCAGGGTCTGGGCCAGCACTGACGGCGGGCGGGGTTTGGGGCCCCCGCACGAGGCAGGCAGGGTTTTGCCCGCATGAGGGCGGGCGGGGACCCGCCTGCGGCGGGCAGGTTGGACCCACACTGAGGCGGGCGGGGTCTGCGAGCACGAGGGAGGCAGGTCTCCCCAGCACGACGCAGGCAGGGTCTGGGCCGCCTGGGGCAGGCGGGGTCGGGCCAGCCTGCGGCAGGAGGTCTGGCCGCATGAGGGCAGGCAGGGTCGGGAGCCGCATGACGGCGGGCGGGGTCGGGGCCAGCAGACGGGGGCAGGGTTGGGCCCACGACGGCAGGCAGGGTCTGCGAGCACGACGGCGGGCGGGGTCCCGCCACGACGGCAGGCGGGGTTGGCGCCAGCATGACGGAGGGGGGGTTGGGCGCCAGAATGACGGCAGGCAGGGTCTGGCGCCGCAGAGGGCGGGCAGGGCGGGACCAGATGACGGGGGCGGGGTTGGCCAGCCGGCGGCGGGGTTGGCCCCGCACTGACGGCGGGCGGGTTGGGCCAGCCTGAGGGGGGCGGGGGTTTTGGCCCCAGACTGAGGGCAGGCAGGGTCTGGGCCACACTGCGGCAGGCAGGGTCTCCCCCAGCACTGCGGCAGGGGGGGTCTGGCCCCGCACGACGGAAAGGGGGGGGGGGCGGATCTAGCCCCCTCCCCTTTCCCCCCCGGGAGGGGGGCCCCCTCCCCTTTTCCACCCCCCCCTCCGATCCCCCTTTCTCCCTCCTTCTCCCCCTCCGGCCGGGCCGGGCCCACTGGAGGGGCGGGGCCAGGGTCGGGAGCCCATGACGGCAGGAGGGTCTGGAGCCAGCACTGACGGCGGCGGGTTGAGCCAGCACTGAGGGCAGCAGGTTCGGAGCCACACGAGGGGCAAAAGGGGTCGGAGCCAGCATGCGGCAAACAGGGTTGGAGCCAGCACTGCGGCAGACAGGGTTGGAGCCAGCAGGGCAGGCAGGGTCTGGAGCCACACTGACGGCGGCGGGTTGGAGCCAGCACTGACGGCAGGCGGGGTCGGTCCCAGCACAGGGGCGACGGGGTCGGGCCCAGCACTGACGGCGGGCAGGGTCGGGAGCCAGCCTGAGGGCGGCGGGGTCTGGAGCCAGCACTGCGGCAGACAGGGTCGGGACCAGCACTGCGGCAGGCGGGGTCGGGGCCCACAGACGGCGGGCAGGGTCTGGAGCCAGCACGCGGCAGACAGCGGGGTCCACCCTGACGGCAGACGGGGTTGGAGCCAGCATGACGGCAGACGGGTCTGGTGCCGCCTGACGGCAGACGGGTCGGGACCCAGCATGACGGCAGGCGGGTCTGGTGCAACACGGACGGCAGTCAGGGCTGGCGCCAGCACTGGTACTAACATTTTCTATTTTTTTCCAGGTATGGGCGCCCACAATCGCACATTTTTCCAATTTTTTAAAAATTTTAAAGTTATAAAAACTTTTTGACTTTTCCCCTACCCTTTATTGAAACCTATTCTTTTTTCAGGCGAGCATGAAAGTTTTCAGTTTCTTTTTACATGATTTTTCCGGTGACATTTTTTTTTTTTGGGGGGGGAGAGGTAAATAACTCCGATCCCTTTTCAACCTGATGTTTCTTTCACTGGATTCTTTTATGTGGCCTGATTTCATTTTTGTATTTCCATTCCCTTGCATTTTCTGCTTTAAAATTTCCCTTTTTTCCCATCTACCCTGTAAGTCGTTTATTTAGATCCTCTTTACTTTTAAATTTTTTAAATTTTACGTTAGATTTGCATTTTAAAATTTTTTGTATTTTTATTCCCTTCTTTTAATCACTGATATAAATTCAAACTTTATTGGGGGAAAGTACAGATCCTTGGGCCCCCCATTGCATCCACCCAAGCAATTTTTTTCCTCTTAAAAATCATTTTCCTCTTGAAAAAAGGCTTTTTCCCGTAACCATTTTTTCTTTAACTCCTCCAAATTTGGCAGTTTCCACTTTTTGTTTCCATGGGGAACTTATAAAGAATTCCCTTAAAATCTAGAAAATACACGTATTCCTTCCCCCGAGACAACCGCTGAAAACTCGCACTTTACCCGTGTTTGACATGTTGAGGGGGAGGTGCCATACTGGTTGCTCCAAAATTGGCCCACGTATGTTATAAATGGTGTGTACGCGCGTCTTTTGGGGGGGCGTGTGGTGCCCCGTGAGTCCCTCCCCTTTGGGGTTTGCGGGGATGTTTCCTTTTAAGTGTTGTGGTGTGTGGTGTGTTTGTGGTGTGCTTTTCCGCTTTGGCGTGTGGGTGCGGTGGGGGCGTGTGTGTGCGTGTGGTGCGGTGTGTGGGTGCGTGCGTGTGTTCTGTTGTGTGTTGGCGTGTGGGCGTGGTGTGTGGGGGGTTG
>NW_026510002.1:0-14257 GCF_026875155.1 Cherax quadricarinatus | reverse complement strand
TCTTGGATATTATAAATAACCTGCACATAGAAGAGAGAGGCTTAGACGACGTTTCGGTCCGACTGGACTATTTACAAAGTCACAGATATATACAGTTAAAGAGGTCTTCGTCACTGCCTAAAAAAGACCATTTTATTAAATCTTAAATTATTCCCGGGAATAATTTGGGCAGTCATTAAGTAAAATGAACCTGATGTGAAGGAGCTAACGATATGCTAATTGAGAGTGACCATGCAAGTATCCGCCCCCTAACAACTCTGGCTTCATTTCGCTCCGAAACTTAATGAAACAAACACGAGATTGAACTATACCCTTTTTAAATTTAAATATACACGTGTATTAATACACAGGATTGGTAAAACACCAACACATACATACACACACATGACACAAGCACACGCACACATACACACACACATGCACACAAACACACGCACACATTCACACACACATACACACACACACACACACACACACACACACCACACACACCACACAACACACACACACACAACACACCACACACACACACACACACACACACACACACCACACACACACACACCATAACCCCAACACACATACACACACACACATACACACACACACACACACACCACACCACACACACACACACACACATACAAAACACACACACACATACACACACACACACACACACACACACAATACACACCCCACACATATACACCAAAACACATACACACACACACACACACACACACACACTACAACACCACACACAAACAACACACACACACACACACACACAATACACCACACACACACATATACACACACAACACCACACACAACACCCCACAAAATACACACACACACACACACAAAAACACATACATGCACACACACCACATCCACACACACACACACACACACACACCACACACACACACACACACACACAACAGCGCGCGAGTCCACCCTTCCGTGCTCCGGGAATATAAGTGTTTTTGAGGGCTACCCAAGTGTTCTGCAAGGGTTGCTAGTGTGTCAGGGTAGTGAACAATCCTAGTAGTGTTTTTTAATCTGCCTGAGCCACAAAAGGGTGGGGAGAGCCACAATTTTGTAGTGATCTAGAAAATAAAAAACTTTTGGGGGCGCAGAGTGGGCAGGCTAGTGTGGGGGGTTTAAGGCGACGTTGTCAAGTGCACCCAAGAAAGATAATAAGTGAAACAATCGTGTGACCAGTGAGAGAAATACAGTGAATAGGGTACATTATTAACAAGAAGAAATTGAGGTGGATCTACGCCAGGACGTCACATCGAGCTGGACAATCTACAGGCTGCTACAGCTGCACCACAAGTACTGTATCCACCTATGAGTGGTTGTTTGGGTGTGGGGTTCCAGGTTCCAATTAACCGCCAAGCTGAATGTGAATGGTCTAACTCTCATAGCACGATAAATTATTTATTATTATTATAATCAAGGGGAAGCGCTAAACCCGGACGATTATACAGCCCCTGGGGGGTGATGTGGAAGGCATTCAGGCTTAATTCGGGGAACTGGAGCACAGATCCAATTCCCTAAATCAAGAGCCCCTCACCAACATCAAGGAACCTTCCTTGAGGGATAGCACGATAAAGAATAGGCACTCAAGTATTCAATAAGGAATAGCAATTGGTAATCCATCGAACAAGGCGATTAACTTACTGTAAGCTATGTGGCAGGACAAACATTGGCAACATTGTAAGTAGGTGAGGTCAAGTCCCAGGAGGGTGGGGGTCAGGTCACAAGAGGTTGTGGACACAAGCGACCACTGAGAATCCAAATTACACTCCAAGCACAAGCCACCTACTTTTCAGACACATAATAAACCCACACATAATTCGACACATAATTACACACACCACACACACACACACACACACACACACACCACACCCCACACACACCACATACACACGCACGCACGGCACACACACCCCACACACACAACACAAACACACATACACCACACACACCCCACACCACACACACACAAAACACACACAAAACACACACACACACACACACACACACACACACAAAAGACTGGGGGTGAGCATAACACCGAGCATATCTCCTGAGGCGCACATCAATCAGATAACTGCTGCAGCATAGGGGCGCCTGGAAAAATTTACGGATAGCGTTTCCGTTACCTCAGTAAGGAGTCGTTCAAGACTCTGTATACCATTTACGTCAGGCCCATACTGGATATGCAGCACCAGTTTGGAACCCACACCTACAGCACGTCAAGAAATTAAAATGCAAAGGTTTGCACAAGACTAGTCCGAGCACGGGGATTGTCCTACGAAAAAAGTTGGGAAATCGGCCTGACGACACTGAGGCCAGGAGGAGGGAGGACATGATAACGACATATAAAATACTGCGCCGGAATAAAAGGTGGACAAAGACGGGATGTTCCAAATGGACACGACCAAGAGGTCAAAATTTGGAAGTGAAGACTCAGATGAATCAAAGGGATGTAGGAAGTATTTCTTCGTCATGGGAGTAGCAAGCCGGGGAATAGCCTAGAAGTGAAGTAGTGGAGGCGGGAACATACATAGTTTAAGGCGAGTATGATAAAGTCAAAAGCAGGAGAGGAGGGACTAGTAGCAATCAGTAAGATGGGGGGCCAGACTATGACTCGACCCTCAACCACAATGGTGGTACAAATACGTGAGTACACACACACAACAAACATAACACACACCTACCCCCTAACCTTTCCCTCCTCACACACACACACACACACACACAACACACACACCACACACACACCACAACACACACACACTGAAAGTAGTGCGTAAAGGGCCAGAGGTTGGGGTCAGGTCACAAGAAAGTTGTGGCAGCCAAGGCCACTGGACTCTACATTACAGCACAAACCCCTACCTTCAGTACATATAAACCACACAAAATTTCCCACAAAATTACAAAACACACACACACACACACACACACACACAACCACACCAACACACACACCACACACACACACACCACACCACACACCACACACACACACACACACCACACCACACCAAACCACACACACACACACCACATACACACACACACACACACACCACTCACACACACATATCCAGACTCACACATACACTCCCCCCCTCACCACCGACATCTCACTACTTCCCCTGATCCCTCCCCTCCCTCGATCACCCTCCCCTCCCCCGTTCACCTAAACCCTCCCCACCCCTCCCCATCGCTCCCACATAGCCACAGTTCCTCCACTACTTCCCCCCCCACACTTGAAAATACACACTACTAACCTAACATACAGAACACATAGGTTTCCCACTCTGAGGCAATCAGGATAAAACAAAAAAATGGGTTGCCAGAGAGCAACAAAAAAAACCAAGGGACAGGAGGAGGAAACTGCAAAGGAAGATTGGGCAACAGAGCTCATAAAAAGGGATCATGAATTTGGGAAAAGAAACTAGAAGAACTTAGCATGAGAATGGAAGAGAGGATAGATTGGAAAGCAGGAAGTGGAGGCGCATGTCAAGCAGCAGAGGCTAGGATACAGAGTTTAGAAGAGGAACTGAAAAATCTGAAACAGCCTAAAGAACTAAAGAACATTTTGGGATTGACAACAGTGACTGCTACCTCAGCCCACAAATAAGGGAACCCGTAGGGAAAGAAGGGCACAACTGCATGGAGAAGCTCTATCAGAGGAGACTGTAGTAAATGAAAGAGCTAAGCTTTTGTGGAGGCCCTAACAGACAACAACAGAGCCCAAGGAAAACCGAGAAGGGAAATGACGGCCACTGAGCCCCAAATACATTAGCCAGTGAACTGAAGAAAGGAAAGCTGCGTGGAGGAAACCAAATTAAATGAGGGGATACACAGAGATATGCAGTGGGGGGAATGAAAGGGTGAGGTCAGTCTTTGTGTATGGGCTCCAGGAAGTTGAAGGGGGGGAAAAATATGAAGCAAGAAAACAAGGGAAAAAAAAAGCAATTGAAAGCATCATGAAAGCAATAGGAGAAGACGACATGACCCAGCTGGAAAATTTTCGGAGAATAGGGGGGGTTTGTAAAAAAAAGAACCCCGGGCCCGTGAAAGTGACCTTCAAGGCAGAAGCGACTCGGACCAGATTTCCCGCAGGAGAAAGCACGATTAAGGGACATGCCGACATACAGGTAGGTGTATCTCGACCGCGACAGAAACAGAGAAAAAGGCAGAAACTGAGAGAGATGGTACAAGGCGAAAGGAGGAAAGAGAGGGGATGGGGGAAGACAGACAGGAGATCCCAGACCCAGGAAGATCAAATACAGCCTCCCTCACAACTTCCTATAGAAGCCTCCCAACCAGGTCAACCCCAGTGCAACCAAACACTCTAAATCAAAACACCCATGCCACATCCAATACCCCCACCCACTACATTACAAACTCCACCCCCACAGCAACAACCCATAGTTCCTTACAAGGTCTCCCACTTCCCCAACCCCAATATACCTCCCAGACCACAGTCTTAGAAAAGAAGTTGAGAGGATGGCATACAAATGCAGATGGAGTGGCACGAAAGAATCAAGGAGACATCCCCAGACATAATAGCACTCACAGAAACAAAACTCACCAGAATAATAACAGATTCAATCTTTCCATCCGGATATCAAATCCTCAGGAAAGATAGAGGGAGGAGAGGGGGGGGAGGAGTTGCACTGTTCATTAAAAACCAGTGGGGTTTTGATAAAATGGAAGGAATGGATGGCACGGGCGAAAGGGACTACTTAGTAGGAACAATCCAGTCTGAGGGACATAAGGTGATAATTGCAGTAATGTACAACCCACCACAGAACTGCAGGAGGCCAAAAAAAAAGAATACGATGAGAGCAACGAGCAATGATCACACACTAGCCGAGGTGGGCCCGGAGAGCACACATGGGGGAGCAAAGTTACTAGTTATGGGTGATTTCAATCACAAGGAGATTGACTGGGAAAACCTGGAGCCCCATGGGGTCCCCAAACATGGAGAGCCAAGATGATGGATGTGGTACTGGAAAACCTCATGCATCAACATGTTAGAGACACTACCAGGGAGAGAGAGGAGAGGAGAACCCGCAAGGTGGACCTTGTATTCGCCTTGAGTAGTTCGGACATCGAGGGTATCATGGGATGAAAGGCCCCTGGGGGCTAGTGTCATGTGGTTCTGTGCTTCGACTACATAGTTGAGCTCCAAGTGGAGAGAGTAGCAGGAATAGGCTGAGGAAAAACAAACTACAAAAAGGGAGAACTACTCAGGCATGAGGAACTTCTTCAAGACATTCAGTGGGAGAGGGAATGAGAGGAAAACCAGTACAAGAAATGATGGAATATGTGGCAACAAAAAGCAAGGAGGCAAAGGAGAGGTTTGTTCCAAGGAAACAGAAATAATGGGAAGAATAGAACGAGTCCTTGGTTCACCCAAAGGTTTTAGGGAAGGCAAAAACTAGGTTTTACTAGAGAATGGAAAAGGTACAGAAGACAGAGAACTCAGGAAAAAAAAGAAATTAGCCGAAGAGCCAGAAACGAATATGCACAGATAAGAAGGGGGGCTCAGAGGACAATATGAAAATGACATAGCATCGAAAGTCAAGACTGACCCGAAGCTGTTGTACAGCCACATCAGGAGGAAAACAACAGTCAAGGACCAGGTAATCAGACTGAGGAAGGGTGATGGGGAATTCACAAGAAACGACCAAGAGGTATGTCAGGAGCTCAAAACAAGATTTAAAGAGGTATTTACAGTGGAAACCAGTGGACCCCAGGAAATCAGAACAGGGGGGCACACCAGCAAGTGCTGATGAGGTACATATAACCAAGGAGGGGGTTTGAAGGCTGTATGCGAACTTGACACCTCAAAGGCGGTGGGACCAAACAACATCTCTCTATGGGTCCTTAAAGAGGGAGCAGAGATATTGTGTGAGCCATTAACAAAGATCTTCAACACATCATTTGAAATGGGCAACTCCTGAGGTATGGAAAATGGCAAATGTGTCCAATTTTTAAAAAGGGAGACAGCATGAGGCATAAATAAGACCTGTATCACTAACGTGTATAGTATGCAAGGGGCATGGAGAAGATCATCAGGAGGAGAGTGGTGGAGCACCTGGAAAGAAACAAGTGCATAATTGACAACTAGCACGGTTTCAGGGAAGGAAAATCCTGTGTCACAAACCTACTAGAGTTTTATGACAAGGTGACAGAAGTAAGACAAGAGAAGAGGGGTGGATCGACTGCATATTTTTGGATGCAAGAAGGCCTTCGACACAGTTCCTCACAAGAGGTTACTGCAAAAGCTAGAGGATCAGGCACACATAACAGGAAAGGCCCCTGCAATGGATCAGAGATACCTGACAGGGAGGCAACAACGAGTCATGGTACGCGACGAGGTGTCAGAGTGGGCGCCTGTGACAAGCGGGGTTCCACAGGTCAGTACTAGGTCTGTGCTGTTTTGGTATTGTGACACGACATAACGGAAGGGGTAGACTCAGAGTGTCCTTGTTTGCAGTTGATGCGAAGAAGTAAATGAGAAGAATCAAATCGGATGAGTATCAGCCAGGAACTACAAGAGACCTGGACAGACTACAAGCCTGGTCCAGCAAATGGCTCCTCTTGGGCATTTAACCTGCCAAATGCAAAGTCATGAGATTGGGGAAGGGCAAAGAAGGCCCGCAGGACACAATATAGTTTAGTTGGCCCAAAAGACTGCAAACCTCATCAAGGAAAGTGATTGGGGGTGAGTATATCACCGAGCATATCTCCTGAGCGCACATCAAATCAGATAATCTGCGGCGGCATACGGGCGCTGGTAAACCTACGGATAGCGTTCCGATAACCTCAGTAAGGATTCGTTCATGACTCTGTATACCATTTCGTCCGGGGCCTTAACTGGCAGTTTGCAAAGCACCAGTTTGGCCTCCACACCTAGCCAAAGCACGTCAAGAAATTAGAGCAAAAATCAAAAGGTTTGCACAGACTAGTCCAGAAGCTGTTACGGAGATTGTCTAACGAGGAAAGTTGGAGGGAAATTCTCTAGCCTTGACGACCACTGGAGGACAGGAGGGTCAGAGGAGACATGATAACGGACATATAAATACTGCGCGGAATAGAAAGGTGGGACAAAAGACGGGATGTTCCAGAGAAGGGACTCAGACACAAGAGGTCACAATTGGAAGTTGAAGACTCAGATGAATCTAATGGATGTTAGGAAGTATTTATTCAGTCATAGGAGTAGTCAGGCCGTGGAAAGCCTAGAAGTGACGTAGTGGAGGCGTGGAGGGAACATACATAGTTTTAAGGCGAGGTATGATAGAGCTCTGGGGCAGGGAGGAGGTGGAGCGGAGAGAGGACTGTAGCAATCAGTGAAGAGGCGGGGCCAGAGCTGTGACTCGACCCTGCAACCACAAATAGCGTGAGTACATATAGGTGAGTACACACCACACACACTCACCACACACAAGAGATATAGCAACAAGTGTTGGATGAAATACACACAACTAAAGAGGAGGTGAAGAAGCTGCTATGCTCTCTCTGGGTCCTTAGAGAGGGAGCAGAGACAGTGTGTGTGCCACTAACCACAATTTTCAAGACTTCCCTTGAAACTGGGCAAGTACCTGAGGTATGGAGAGGCAAATGTAGTCCCCTGTAAGAAAGAAACAGAATTGAGGCACTAAACTACAGACCAGTGTCCCTGACGTGTATAGTATGCAAAGTCAGGGAGACGATTATCAGGAGGAGAGTGGTGGAGCACCTGGAACGGACCAAGATTATAAACGACAACCAGCACGGATTCATAGACGGTAAAACCTGTGTCACAAACCTTCTGGAATTTTATGACAAAGTAACAGAAGTAAGACACGAGAGAGAGGGGTGGGTTGATTGCTTTTCCTGGACTGCAGAAGGCTTTTGACACAGTTCCTCACAAGAGATTAGTGCAGACAGAAGTGGAGAATCAGGCGAGTATAACAGGGAGAGCACTGCAATTGATCATAGAATAACTGACAGGGAGACAACAACGAGTCATGGTACGTGATGAGGTATCACAATTGGCGCCTGTGAATAGCGGGGTCCCACAGAGGTCAGTCCTAGGACCAGTGCTATTTTTAGTATTGTGAATGAATGTGATGGAAGGGATAGACTCAGAAGTGTCCCTGCTTCGCAGCTGATGTTGGGGGGAAAGATAATGAGGGAATTCAAATCAGACGAGGTCAGGCAGGACTTCAAAGAAGACCTGGACAGAACTGGCACCTGGTCCGCAATGGCTTCTTGAATTCAACCCCGCCAAATGCAAAGTCATGAAGATCGGGGAAGGGGCAAAGAAAGACGCAGACAGAGTATAGGCTAGGTGGCCAATGACGGCATCCTCACTCGTAAGTGAGGAGGATCTTGGGGGCAAACCATAAACACATAGCATATCTCCGGAAGACACATTACAAAAAAAGATAATGCTGCAGGCATATGGGAGCCTGGCAAAACCTGAGGAATAGCGTTCGATACCTTTAGTAATGAATCATTCAAAATACTGTACACTGTGATACGTCAGGGCCATACTGCGAGTTATGCAGCCCAGTATTGGAACCCACACTGGTCAAGCACTTGAGAAATTAGGAAAGTACAAAGGTTTGCAACAATGGCTAGTTCCGGGAGGGGGGGGTTTCAGGGGAATGTCATAGACGAAAGGTTGGGGAAATCGGGACTGACACAGTGGAGGACAGGAGGGTCAGGGGAGACATGTAGCGACATTACAAAATACTGCGGAGGGAATAGATAAGGTGGACAAAGACAGGTTGTTTGCAGCGGTGGACACGAAACAAAGGGTTACAATTGGAAGCTGAAAGATTCAATGAGTCAAAGGATTGCTAGGATTTATTTCTTCGTCAAAGAGTTGTCTGGTAAGTGAATAGTTTAAGCAAGCGATGTAATGGAGGCAGGACCATACATAGCTTTAAGACAAGGTATGATAAAAGTCATGGAGCAGGGGAGGGGGAGGTGAGAGAGGACCTAATAGCGATCAATGAAGAGGAGGGCTTAGTCTCGACCCATGCACCACAATAAGTGAGTAAAATAGGTGAGTAAACACACACACGCACTCACACACACACCAGCACAAACACACACACACACACACAAAACAAGCAACCCCCAAAAACACACTCAACACACAAACACACACACACCACACACACACACACACACACACACACACACACACACAACAAACACACACACACACACACACACACACACACCACACAAACAAACAAACAACCAAAAAACACACAACACAACACCCACCACACACACCACTAACACACACTCAAACAAACAAAACAAACAAACAAAAACACACTCACACACACAAACACACACAAACACACACCCACACTCACACTTCACAACAACACCAAAACACACACAAACACAAACCGCGCACACACACACACAAACAACACACACACACACACACACACACAAACACATCACACACACCACTACAACACACACCACACATCACAAAACACACACACACCAACAAACATAACCACACACACACAAACACACCAAACACACACACACACCACATAACATCACCAACGTACACCACACACACTCAAACACAATATATCCTATAATATATTATATATATATATTTTTATTATTTATATATATATAATATAAATATATATATTATATATATATATATATTTATATACTTCCCTATATAGCAATAAGATCTCAGTTAAAACAGGCGATTTCGAATAGCAAAACAACCACTCTGAGGAATAGAGAAATTCCAAGGCTTTCGTGAACTACTCGCATTATCAAGGAAAGGAAACTATGGGGGGGGGAAAAAAAAAAAAAAAGTACGTCCAAGGAAGCTATATAAGGGGTCTGGCCAAGCACCTCACTATCAGATCCCACAACGGTTTTTTTAAAAACTGGACGTGCGCCGACCCAACTTGGTAGGTCCTTTGCACAACTCACCCACAAACTATTCTACCCAAGAAAATTTAAAATTATTATTTTGTCCAGTGTTATATTAAATTCTTCCCAAATTCTATTAATTATAAATGGATCTAATTTATTATAAACCAAAGGAAATATTCATATTATTGTCAAAAACTGCTTTTTTATGAAACGAGATTCAAATTATATTTCTGTCGACCATGGACTTGCTTGATACTACTTTCTCAACTTTTTGAAAATCAATGGGCTGGTTAAAATCTCTTACATGAATAAAAGGCATTGAATCTTGTCAGTGCTAATGCTATATTTATGTTGTTTTAATCTTAGTTCGAGATTTTTTACCAGTTTGACCGTAATAAACTTTATCGCAAATTTTACAAGGAACTCTTATGACACATTCATAAGCATTTTGGTTGGGGAATTCTTTATCAAAAGTTTTGTTCTGTATCAAGATTTTTGAATACAACTCTAATATTAAAAAGTCTTAGGAGAGAAGGCATATCAACAAGTTTTCATGGTAAGGAGAAACTAAGAGAACAACATATTTTTAGTTGAATAAGGCTGGTTGTCCCTTTTTGGATTGTAAAATAAGTATTTCTAGCAACTTAAAAAGATTTATCAATTACATTTTTGGGTATTTTAAAATCATTCCCTATTTCATAAATTTTGGAAATTTCCTCATCTATGAACTCGGACTACACTTCGTAAAGCTCTCAAAAACATGATGAGAAACAGACAGTTTGACTCTATCTTGATGCGAGGAATAATAGTGGACATAGGAACAGTTATTTGTAGGTTTTCTGGTAAATTTTAAATTTGATCATTATTACCCTTATTAATTAAAACATCTAGAAGGCATGAGGTAATTTCTTCAAACTCAACAGTTAAGTTTATAGAATGGGCTACTAAACTATTTAATTTTCCAAGGAAAAATTGGTGTATTTATTACATTTATGGGCTTATAAGACACAAAATATCATCAACATATCTGAACATTTAGCTCTAGTGGGTGGATTTGATAGCATCTTGTTTCAAAAAAATTCCATGTATAGTTACTAAGAACAGGTGAAAGAGGATTTCCATTGCATACCAACTTCTGAGTGTTAAAACTTATCATTTAAATACAAATTTTGCCTCACAATGCTTAACAGTTTTAATAGTTTAATGATAGTAGGAACTGTCACTGGTAAATCATAGTTTAACGAGTTTCAGATAGGAAACTTAATAAATCATCACAGGAACTTTCGTAAACAAGCGAAGTCGTAACATCAAACTAACCATGTTAAAAATCATGTTAAGTTGTCAATGAGCTTATTTATCAACAAAGTCTATGTTGTTTTTAACATTAAGTTAGAATTTTTACCAACAATAGGGCATCAAAATATCAACAATCCATTTGGATAATTTCTTATTGAAACTGACAATGGAGAGCTAATAATTTGTCTGACTGGGTTCATGGTTTGTGGTTTTTATTAGTCCATACATGTTAAGGTAAAGATGGATTTAGTTGAAGTAATCTTGTTTGTCTATTCATCTTTTGGGCCTTTCAGTAGAGTTTTTATTGTTTTATGAAATTGCTGTTAACGGTTTCTAGGGGATTTTTCCTAAGATTAGAATAGGTTATACTTTCATCTAAGAGATTATTATTTTTTTTCTTGGTAATCATTTTCGCATCATAATTTACTATTGCATTTATTTTGTTCTGCTTTAGTCAGGCGAATTTTTTATTGATTTATTAAGTGTATTATAACAGAATTAAAGATCTTTTGAGGGCAATTGGAATGTTTGTGTTTAAACATAGAGTTTATCCCATTCCTCTACTAAATATTAATTTCATCCGAGGATAAAATCAGAAAAATTTGTCAAAGTTATAAAAGCTTTTTGCAATTTCAACATTATTAAGTTTTTTTGAAGTTGCAAAACTTAGGCCAAAACCTCGAGCAGCAGTTGTATGTTTGTCTAAAATTTCATCTGATGAGTTAATAAGCAGTTGTATGTTCTTGCTGCACCTGCCTGGGTAGTATACTCCACCCTCCTGGTCCTACGACACCTGCCTGGGTAGTATACCCACACTCCTGGTCCTGCTTCCACCTGCCTGGGTAGTAGTAACTCCACCCTCTGGTCCTGCTACACGCTGGGTAGTATATCCACCCTCTGGTCCTGCTGCCTGCGGGGTAGTATACCCCACCCTCCTGGTCCTGCTGCACCTGCCTGGGTAGTATACTCCACCCTCCTGGTCCTGCTACACCTGCCTGGGTAGTATACTCCACCCTCCTGGTCCTGCTACACCTGCCTGGGTAGTATACTCACCATTCCTGGTCTCTGCTGCACCTTGCCTGGTTAGTATACTCACCCTCCTGGTCTGTACAACTGCTGGGTAGTATACCCACCCTTCCTGGTCATGCTGCACCTGCCTGGGTAGTATACCCCACCCTCCTGGTCATGCTGCACCTGCCTGGGTAGTATACCCCACCCTCCTGGTCCTGCTGCACCTGCCTGGGTAGTTTACTCCACCTCCTGGTCCGGCTAACACCTGCCTGGGTATAGTATACCCACCCTCTGGTCCAGCCTGCCCCTGCCTGGGTAGGTATACTCCACCCCTCCAGGTCTGTGCCTACAATGCCTGGGTAGTATACCCACCCTCCTGGTCCTGCTGCTCCTGCCTGGGTATATACTCCACCCTTCCTTGGTCCTGTACACCTGCTGGGGTAGTATACCCCACCTACTGGTCTTGCTTGCACCTGCATGGGTTAGTATACTCACCTCCTGGTCCTGTAATCCGCGCACCTGGGTGAGGTAATACCCCACCCTCCTGTTCCTGCTCTGCACCTGCTGGGTAGTATATCCACACTCCTGGTCCCTGTACACCTGCCTGGGGTTAGTATACCCACCTCCTGGTCCTGCTGCATTCCTGGGTAGTATACTCCACCTTGTTCCTGCTCTGCACCTGTCGGGGTAGTATACTCACACTCAAGGTCCTGTGCACCTGCCTGGGTAGTATACACCCACCCTCCTGGTCCTGCTAAACCTGGCCTGGGTAGTATACTCCACCCTCCTGGTCCTGCCTGCACCTGCCTGAGGTAGTATACTCCACCCTCCTGGTCCATGCTGCACCAGCTGGGTAGTATACGCACACCTCATGCGACCTGCTGCACCTGCCTGGGTAGATACTCCACCCTCCTGGTTATGCTTACACACTGGCCTGGGTGTATTACTCCACCTCCTGGTCCTGCTTGCACTTGCCTGGGTAGTATACTCCACTCTGGTCCTGCTGCACCTGCCTGGGTATTATACTCCGACCCTCCTGGTCCTGCTGCACCTGCCTGGGTATTTACTCCTCCTCCTGGTCCTGATACACCGCCTGAGTTAGTATTACTCCACCCTTCTGGTCCTCTGCACTGCCCTGGGTTTGTATACTCCACCTCCTGGTCTGCTGCACCTGCCTGGGTAGTATACTCCACCCTCCTGGTCCTGCTACACCTGCCTGGGTAGTATACCCACCCTCCTGGTCCTGCTACACCTGCCTGGGTAGTATACTCCACCCTCCTGGTCCTGCTACACCTGCCTGGGTAGTATACTCCACCCTCCTGGTCCTGCTGCACCTGCCTGGGTAGTATACTCACACCTCCTGGTCCTGCTACACCTGCCTGGGTAGTATACTACCCACCTCTGTCTGCTGCACCTGCCTGGGTAGTATACTCCACCTCCTGTCCTGCTACACCTGCCTGGGTAGTATACTCCACCCTCTGGTCCTGCTGCACCTGCCTGGGTAGTATACTCCACCCCTGGTCCTGCTGCACTGCCTGGGTAGTATTACTCCACTCCTGGTGCTGCACATCTCCCTGGGTAGTATACTCCACCCTCCTGGTCCTGCTGCACCTGCCTGGGTAGTATACTCCACCCTCCTGGTCCTGCTGCACCTGCCTGGGTAGTATACTCCACCCTCCTGGTCCTGCTGCACCTGCCTGGGTAGTATACTCCACCCTCCTGGTCCTGCTGCACTGCACTGGGTTAGTATACTCCCCCTCCTGGTCCTGCTGCACCTGCCTGGGTAGTATACTCCACCCTCCTGGTCCTGCTGCACCTGCCTGGGTAGTATACTCCACCCTCCTGGTCCTGCTGCACCTGCCTGGGTAGTATACTCCACCCTCCTGGTCCTGCTGCACCTGCCTGGGTAGTATACTCCACCTCCTGGTCTGCTCACCTGCCTGGGTAGTATAACTCCACCCTCCTGGTCCTGCTGCACCTGCCTGGGTAGTTA
>NW_026510001.1:0-14473 GCF_026875155.1 Cherax quadricarinatus | reverse complement strand
GGGTTGGGTGCAAAATTAAACTCTTCCTTTTTCTTCCATGGCCCCTAAATTCTTTGGACCCCCATTTTCCAAACCATCCCCGTCCCCCCCGAAAATCGTACCCCCCTTCCTTCCTCAACCTTGGTCTTCCCTAATTTTTTTTTGGGGGGGGGTCCCCCAAAATTTCCCTCTTCTTATTTTTCCTTCCTGGCCCCCCCCCCCCCCCATTTTCGCTTTCTCGCGTGCCCCGGGAAATTTCTTCTCTCCCAAACTCTCTGCTCCTGCTAATTTCCTTTTCTTCCCTTTCCCTTACTTTTTCCGATCTTTCTAATCTCAAAAACCCCCTTCCGTTCCTTTAAAATCAAATTTACTTTCCCCCAGACTAAACTCTTCCCACAAATCTAGCCATACCTCTTCTCCCTTAGTGCTCTGGTGTCTACTCTTTTTCTTTTTCCTCCCCCTCTTTCGACTTTGGAAAAACGGGCCGATCTCGTTCTGACAGATTGGGAGCACAAAAGTTTATTGGGCTTCCCGACACCAACAATGCTCTTTTCTGTCGCGTCAGAGATAAACAGTCTCCTTTTGACGGGTCTTCTCTAAATGTTTACCCTACTTTCAACTTTTAAAGTGTCGTCTGTTGAACCTCCCTAATACACAATTTTCCCTTGCCCGGGCTTCGTTCTGAGATGCCTTTCTTTTCATACATCGTAAAAGCTTCAAACTTAAAAACCTGTTTCCCTTTTATTCTCTCTTTTCCCCCTTTTCCTCTTTCCTTTTTCCTTTTGGGGTTGTCTTTCTTCTCCTTGGGTATTTTTTCCTTCATTTTTTTCCCCTTCTGTGTTCTTGTTCCCCCTTGGGGGCCCCCTAGCCCCCTTTGGGGGCCCCTCCCCCTTTGGGGGCCCCTAGCCCCCTTGTATGTCCTTTTTCATTTTATTTGATGGCTCCACCACACCATTACTCCTCCACTATACTATACCCCCAACGGCCTTATTTATTTCCCCCGCTTCCTTTTCGTTAGAGGATTTGTGAAGGCCCAAGTCGGCCCGAAACGTGTCGTAAGTTCTTCTTTTCGTGTGGGGTTGTGTCTAATTTATTATTATTATTATCATTTTATTATTATTATTATTTTTTTATTTTTTTTATTTATTATTTTTTTATTTATTTTTTTATTTTTGGGTTTTATTATTATTATTTATTTTATTATTGTTGTTTTTTTATTATCCCCATCATTATTATTACTGTCATTATTATTTTATTATTATATTTATATGTAAACGCAAAGTCGTAGGGTTACTCAGGGGCCTAGCCCCCAACTGTGTAAAAAGGCCAAAGCCAAATTAATCAAGATTTTTTAAAATTTTTTTGCAATTGAGTTTGCAGGAAAAATTTTCCTGGCACGCGCTGAGGGATACCCCCATCCCCCAGGATGCAACCCGATGAGCCAACTAACACCCGGGTACCTGTTCATTGACAGTAGGTGAAGAAGGCCAGGTTTTGGGGAGATTAATTAAACAAGCATCTTGAACGCCTCGGCGGTATTTTAATTGGGGGTTCCCTTTGGGTATGAGCTGAGCTTCTGTTATCGGTAAAGAAGGATACTCGTGATAAAAAAGGTGATACTCGTTATGTTTTACATAGTCAATGAGGACTATAGCAACTTTGCACTTATAATATGGAAATGTGAACGGCATTAAAAGCCTAACAAAACATAACGATTTTGTAAAGGGTCAAAAACCCCGCCCGCCACGGATAAATAACAAAAATCCTAACTGGGATTTAAATAGTGACTAAAAAATCGGTATAAAAACCGAAAAGTGATAAGAAGGTATGTGAACGTAAGTTCTTTATCCCGAATGTTTCTCCTACATAAGTTCAACAGCGAAATCAGAGGAGGCTTCAGTCCTTCAATTATTCTTTCTTGCTTCTATAGTTGGCCTCGACTCTTCTGTCGTTTTCAAGATTTTCTGCCCCATAATTTTTCCAGACAAGGACTGAATTTTTCTCAAAACTATTTCGGGGTGTGGATTGTTACACGTCTGCATACCCCATTTTCCGACCCCTCCTGTTTCTGACTGAAAAAAAGTTTCTAGGTAAAGAAACTTTGGGAAAAAAAGATATCTCAATATTGCCATGTGTTTTATCAAAGCTTCAGAGTCGTTTTGCATGGTTTTGGGGACCATCATCGTGCACTGTCTCTTTTTTTATAAGTTAGGTGTAAAAACGTTACAATTAAAATACATTTTGTGTAAGTTCAGTACGGAAGAGAGAAGTAGGAAAACACTGTAACAAAAAGTGTAAGCCACCTCCACTACCCCCCCCCTCCACCTGCCCCTTGGAAAGTTTTTCCCACCTTTTAAACCTCCCTTCCTACGTGAACTTCCAAACCCTCTGTCATAAATAAACCTCACCACTAACCCCATGCTAGCACCCCCCTTCCCCCCCTTCCCCCCGCACACCAAACAAACCTGCCCCCGGGAACCAAATCAATGAGCTTTATGAGCTTGCACGGGTTTCAGTATGGTCTTTAAAAGGGTTAATAAAAATTTCCTTTATTTCAAAAATTTAAAGGGTAACAGGCCATCTACAAATACAACTACTACATAGAAAGCCCCTTGTAATGCAGAGCTTTCGGACGAATTGGTCAACTTTGCCCCCATTGCCCCACACCAGTGATAACACCCGGGAGTTTTTAAACGATGGGTGAACAGGGACACAGATGTCTTAAGGAAACACGTCCTAATATTTTCCCCGTTTGGGGGATCGAACCCCCAAATCAGTGCTAACAATCGAGTTATGGGCACCAACAGGTTCATTAGGAGTTTTAGGTAATTTTAAAATGTAGAGAGAGTGCCATTACAGTGCACGGGGTTTCCCTGGGTCATCATTAAGATAATGGAGATAGATCATAGGATAAACCTGTGACTAAAGTGATTAGCAGTCTCGGACCAGTGTACAAAAACAGACACGGAAAGGTGTTTAAGCGCTGGATCTACCCTTCACTGTTTTATCGCTTTCATGCCTTATTTTCCAGCTACCCCCCTTGGGCCAATAAACAACCATAGTTCCCTCGGTGCTAAAAATTTTGCAGAGTTTACACGCCCCACACAAAATCAAAACAAGAATGATAGAATGGCAATAGAATATTGTCTAGGGCCCTTTTCCCAGAGTCCTGTGAAAAAAAACAGAAATCTTATAGTTATGGTAAGTCTGGAAATAGAAAATGACAAATTGGTTTAGAAAGACACTGACCAAACATAGGATATATTTATTAAAAAACATTTGGACCCAGGGCCGAAATGTTTTCTAATAAATACGTCCCAAATACTGGCTCATGTGTCTTTCAAACTAAGACATAGGGCCCCCCGCTTAAGGGCGTTCCCTAAGACGGACATTTCAATTTTTTTTTTTTAAAAAACAGTGCAAAAAATATACATAGATATTTAAACGTTAAAATACGATATAGATATATAAAAAAAAAGGCAAATCATGGCTCTTTTCCCGGCCACTAAGTAACCTTCATAATGGCTGTCATATACACCAAACAAAAACAAACCCAACTGCTGAAATTTTACACAGTTTTTTATCATGTTTTTCTAATGAAAAAATAACAAAAAGCACTTAAAAATTTATTGACTATCCCCCCCCCCAACATTTACATTTTATACTAAAAAATTTGCGCTAAACCACAAGGTGAACATATATTTTAACTTTTTATATACCCCATACATTATCTTTTTAGTTTAAAAACATTACGTTACATTAAAAAATATAAGAACCTTATCGGTCCTCCACAGAAAAAAAAAATTTTTTTATTCACAAACACTTAAAAGTTTATCTTTGATCTGCACAAAAATCCTCATCCTTTGTTTTTTACCTTTTAAAAAAAATTTACAACATTACACAAAAATATATTTTTATCTTAAAAATATTTTCAATTGCTAAAAATTCATTTATATTATCAGAAATTTATTAAGAATTAATACAAATTTTAACTTTATATACATTGTAACACATGCAATTACTGTGATTAGATCCATCGAAAACGACTTTCATCTTCCCCTTCTTTCTTTTCCACGTGCAAGAAAATAATAACCAGCACTGATCAAAACTTTTAAAAACTATTCAAAGAACTTGTAAAATATAACAACAATTCATTTATCAATAATAGATAAGTACACAGCTTTAAATAGTAAAGAATGTAAACTAATATGATAACTACACTGGATATAAAATGCAAAAGAACTCCCAACCTCAATGCCAAAGGGGAATAAAATCCCATGCAAACATGGATTAATACCTGAGTTAACATTTCACTTAGACAAACCCCTTACAAATATAATACACAGTTTTCTATAAACCATCAAAACCCCAAACCCCCCGTGTATCACTTTTAAATTTAAACAAAATAAAAGCCCCCCTTTAAACACCTACCCTGACCCCCCAAAAAACCTACCACCCAAAAGGGTCCCAAAACTGAAAACATGCCACTAACGGCTTACTTTTTTTTTTTTTTTTTATTAAAAAATTTTTACAAAAGTACAAAGGATCATATAATTTTGGAATAAAAAAACTTTTCTTTTGTGCTACTAGTCCCAGGTTATTCCGGGGCGGAAAAACAAGTATTATAACATCTTGTTATGCAAAAAATACACGCTAAGACAAACCTCACAAAGAAAAAAAAGTCTTAAAGTTGCCCCCAACCATTGTCCAAAAGAAAAACACACCAAAAAAAATTTACATATTTTAAAATATAAAAGGGTTCCCTGACATGTCCTATTACAACAAAAAATCAACAAATGAAAACATCAAAATTACAAAGCGAAATTTTCCACATGACTAAAACCAAAACCCCCTTTAACCACAATAATGTACTACCATACACGTCAGTAAAAAAAGCCCCCTAACCAAAGCTACCATAACAACAAAAGAAACAAACCCCCCTAAAACCGCTATGGGGGGTACGAGTAGGGTTTAAAAGTTATGTTACATTATATCCTAACCAAAGGAATTCGGAAGGAAAATATGTTTTCCTTATGCACAAAAACCCCTGGGAAAAACCCGTATTTTAATATTATTAATATTTTAAACCCTCAAATACAATAATTTCTGATACAGAAAACAGAACAACAAAAATGTAACATACAATAATAAAAAACCCAAAACAAGTTTTTTTAAAAAAACCTCGGCACATTAAAGGGTTTTAAACCAAACCCTTAAATAATTAAAAATCCCCCAATTTTATAAAATGAAAAATTTTTTCCACAAGACTTTTTTTGGGATAACCCTATTAAAAAAATGGTTAGACCCAAAACCTATACATACACTTTTAAATTTTTTCATTTGAACTTCATCAGACAATAAAAGTTAAATAAGACAAAAAATATAAGGGAAAAACTGCTGTAAATTTTTCCGTCCCCAAAAAACTGAACGTATCTCAAAATTTTTTTGTTTAAACCCAATTGCCAATCTAATTATTAAAAACGAAAATCCCAAGGTCGGTATCCCGGGTATCAGGAAATTTTAAACAAATGAACATAACCAAGGTTTGAAATTTAACCCTGGAACCAACTTTTTATTACTATGAAAACATTCCGTGAAACTGGCTACCATCCCTACCAATTTCACTACCCTTCCCCCTTAAAAACAAAGCTCCAGAGAAAAAAAAACTCCCCCCCTTTTTATCCCCCCCCAAGGGGACCCCTCCTTTGTCCATCCTCAAGGACCCCCACAAAGGGGAAACCCCCGTGGGCCCTTTAAACCCTTCCGGGAAACTTTTTTTTCCAGGCGCCCAAAACCACAAATTCCCCACTTGTCCCATAGAATCTGCAGCCAACGCTTTTATCCTCGTATCACCCCTTAATTTCCCCCCCCCCCATGAGATATCCAGATAATTTTATATGATTACATTTTTGCCCTTTCCCAAATCCCTAGGCACTCCCCTTACTCTGTAGTAAACCCTTAAAAACGGCAAAAAGACCCCCCCCCCCCAAAAGTCTGATAACCCCACCCATCCTGATTCCCCCCTCCAAGGAGGTACAAAAAAGACCCCAGAAAGCCGTTTCAAAAATCACCACAAAACTGACAAAAGCCTCTTCCTAAAAAACCCCCTCAAAGTAACACCTCCTTTGGGAAACCAGAATCCCCCTGATAAAACGAACATAATTCTCTTATTACCGGGATCCGAAGCTTACTAAAAACTTTCCAAATAATCCCCCAATACGTTGGATTATGGGTACCCCTTGCATAATTCCCTGACCCTTTTCCACCCCCACCAACCTTTCACTTTGAGTTTTCCCCCTGTTGCATGTCAAAAAAAAATCTCAACTATCTTCACAAAACCCAAATTTCCCTTTCCCCCTCCACCATTTTGTGCTCCCCCATAACCCTTCCCCTTTAGCCCCCTCACACCCCCTTCCCTTTTTATCCTCCGCTTAAAATACAGCCATTACTCCGTCCTAAAGGCAACAAACCAAAACCCCTTCGAACATCCGTCATCTACCTCTTACTTAACCCTGCCCTCCCAAATCCCCCCCAAACTTCACACCCTCCTCTGCATTTCCACATTTTTTCGTACTCTAAGAAAAAACCTCTGCCACCCCCATACCTTTTAAGAAAGTGAATTTACCCCCAAACCCTCTGATGTAAAGCAAGTCCCTCACACTTAAAACCCTATTTTTTTAAAAATTACCCGTACAGATCCGAATTTACCCCTTTGCATGCCTGCCTTTGCCTATACCATATCCCACAACCTGATTCTGTCAACCACGTCCACCTAAACCCCCCCCCACCCCCCCCCCCTCCCCTTTCCCTTTCCGACCCCTTTGTAACCTTGATTCATGTATTAACTCTCATTCGGGCAATAAAAATCGAATCCTCTACCCACCCTCCTTAATCCTCCTTACCCTGAGCAAAATAGTGTTCACCCCAAAACCCAATGATGCCCCCCCGCCCCCCCCATCTCCTGTTTGTCCTCACCCCCCTCAAAGACCCTAAAAAAGGGTTTGCACACCGCAAAGAGCAGCTGTGACATGGCAGCCCCGCCCAAAAAATTTCTCCCTCGGTACACTTTTTACCCAAACCCCCCATTGACCTGTCTCCACCTTGCCTCGCATACAGGGTTCACCCAACCCCTCTAAGCAAACCCCCAAGAAATCTCTGTCCACACATCATTGTTCACCCCAAATTAAACCTATATTCCCCCCCCTGTACATCTTCTTGAAAATCCCTAATCAAACCATGTCCATCCCTCACCCCTTTCCCCGGAATTCCCAAAATGCCCCAATGTAACACTAAAACCCCAACCTTTCCTCATTTGTTGCCCAAAACCTTGCAAAAAACTTTTAACTGAGCACATTAACGTAAAAAGCCGGTAACTTCCAAAACTCGGCTTTTTCCCTTTTTTTTGGGGGCCAAAAACCCTGACACCCGTCTTTGCGATTTCCCCCATCCCCATACTTAACAAACAATTCAAAACCCCCCCCGACAATGCCCACACTCCCCCAATGACACCTATAAAAAAGTTTGGTATGCCGTTTAGCCCGGGGGTTTACCTGGGACAGCCCAAAAATGCCTCCTCCACCTCCTCTACACTAAACTACCCTCGGTCTGTCCCGCCGCTCATTAATACCCCTTAAACCCCCCCATCCCCAAAAGTCCCTCACCCCCTCCCCGCCCCCCCTCCACTTCTCCCTAAAAAAAAAAAACTGCATACAACTAAATTTTCCATGGTGGATAGGCCGGGCCCTCCTCAAAGCCCCCCCCCCCCCTTGTCCCGCCCCCCCAATATCGCCAAAAGGGGGTTTTCCCCCCTGCCCTTCCTTAAACCTCCTTAAAAATAAAACCCGTGGCCCACCCCCCTTAAAAATCCTCCAAAACCCGCCCTAACTCGAATTGCCTCAAATTTTTCATTGTGAATTTCCCCCAACCTATTTTGCAAACTTCCATTCCTCCTCCACCCCCCCGTTCCTCGCTAAAAGTCATTTAACTACCCCCAAGTTAAATTTGTAGACCAAATCCACCTGCCATTCCTTTTCCCTACATTAAAAAATTTCGGTTTTAACTTTGCCCTCATTTCCCACCAACCAGCAAAACCATTTTTCCCTTTCCCATCTCCCAAAAGGATTTCCACCAATTTCAAAACCTGTAGGTCACCCCGCCCTAAGTAAACCTCAATTTAATTTCCATATCCTCATAAACTCCCCACTATGCCTCTCCCTAAAATTGCTATAACACAAAATGATCGAAAAACCCCCATCGTAGTCCTCACCCTTCCACACTATGCCCCTAACATAAAATTTTCTAACCGTGCCTTATCCCCTAGAATAAAAGGGTGCTCCACTCCAAACCCCCATTCCACCACATTACATCCAAAATTCCCCAAAAATCCCCGAAACCCCCCAAAAACAACCCGCCCCCCTCGGAACCACTAACCATTCCTAATGCACAATTCCCAAACCCCCCCCAACACCGTAAAAGCAGGTAAACCCCCAAGTGAATACCGAAATCGCGACAAATCCCCCCTTCACTCTAGGTTACAGTTGCTGGATGTACCACACCACAAAAATAACCCCCTGGCCCCCAAAACCCCCTCCCCCCCGACAACCCCCCCCCCTCCCTCTCCCAACCCCGGGTAGCAAAAGGAAATGGTCCTTTACAGCCCCAGCCCACCCCCTTTCAACCCCAAAACATCATGGTAAAAACCATAACCTTTCAAAAAAAATCACTCCCAACCTAGGTTTGTTCCTGCAAAATACAGACATCTACTAAACTCCTTAAAACCCACTCTACCATACCCCCCCTTTACCCGGTTTTAAAACCGTTGACATTGAAAGTTACACACCTAATTTTTCAAAATGGGGGTTACCCCTGTGCTGCTGAGGTTACTTGGCCTCCCTTTTATGGTCTGGCCATTCTATCAATCCCTCGTTCCTGCCCCCAACCCCTCCCTGTCCCTTCCACCGAGTTCCCCTTCCCCCCCCCCCCTCCCGGATTGCCGTTGCTACCAAGCTGCCCCCAAACTTTTCCAGGCCTCTGCGCTGGTGTGAGGCTTTTTCCATGTTGATGCCCCCCCTGATCTTTGGGGAGCTAACCCCCTAACACATATCTTCTGCAACCAATTTTCTTGATGGCCTCCCCCCCACTTGCTTCCCTTTTGAACCCATCAAGTCTTCCTTACCCCGCTTCTGTTCATCCCCCCTTGCCTCACCTGACCCCACTCACCTTCCACCCATCTCCCCAACTCTTTTCCCAAAAAAACTTTCAGCCAGCCTCCAAAATCCCCTTCCCCAGCTGAATCTGAGTACTAACGTTGTCTGACAGCGAATTCCCTCCCCCCCCCCCCCGTTTCCCTGGTATGTAAACACGTTTTAAACCCCTTGCTCTGTCGACCCCCTCACCCATGGCCTTTACCCCCCCTTTCCCCTTCACCCCTTTATAACTCCAGGCTTTAATTGCATTCCTCAAAGCTGTCTCTTGAGGCCTAGGGCCCTGCTCCTGGGGCATTGTGCCCCCATGTCCATAAGAGTCACATAAACGGCAGTCTTCCTCTGCCCCGCATAGTGTCAAAAACCTTGTTTTAGGTAGCAATGGCATATGATGGTATTGGGGTCCTCGGGTCATTTTTTAGTGTGAAGGATCCTTTCCGGGATCCCCCCGTAAAGGGGCCCCCCTCCACATTCCCATGCTCGCCGAGTGTACAGTCCATAACCACTGAACACATCTTGTAGGCTGTATGCTGTTGCCTCAAAAGGTACACTTCCTTACCTTCACCCAAGTAAAATACTTAGACACATCATGAAAGCATACTTCCACTGCCGTATTGATACTCATCCTCCTTTCTTGAAATTCGTCGACGATGGTAGAGTAGAAGTCAGCTCTCATGAACTTCACGAAGACCCTTGAAATACCATTCAGTGCCACACCATACAGCTCTTCATTGGGGATGCCATAGCAGTCCCTGATAATGCTTGGCAGGAGAACGTTTCATCGTGGCGCTGCTTAAAGATCCTCTAACCAGCTCAGTGCAGACAGTATTTATGCACGCTGCCGCCATATGGTGGCAGCGTGTGGGCAGTGAGGGCAAGCCAGGAGGTCGGCCGGTGAAGCAACAAATGACGTTGGGCAGGAGGCTCCCACACATAGACAACAAGGAGCTGGTGGACGTGGTCGCCTTTGGAGTGAGGAGACTGAGGAGCCAGTGGTGGAGTCGAATTGGAGCTGCCATTTCCCGAGTTGCCTGCATCGCAGGTGGTACAGCAAGATTTTGGGGAGGACCAGGTGACAGCAGAAGTGGAGGAATTGGATGCAACATTAGCGTCGGTTCTGCATAACATGATCCCGTCTAAAAATGTGGTCTCCACAGCTGTGCCATCGGCCAGTCCGGCACTCGTGTCCGGGGCAGTCGAGCAGCAAGAGTCAGTTGTTGGTGATGGTGAGGCTGGCAGGGACGTGCCGACCTCTGGTCGGAAGGCATCGACGAAGGTGGTGGTGGAGGTTCATCATATGGACACCCCGGTCGCAAACATGAAGGAGGATGCTGGAACGAGGAAGAGGGCGGCAGTAATGTCGGACTCTGACGACGTCCTGACGCCGGCTGAACATCCAGGGAAGAGGGCATCGGTAGAGGGAGGGCGGTGTGCTAGTGGAGGTGAGCAGTGACAGCAGGTGGTGCCAAGTGGCACGGGTGTCGTGCGTGGAGAGCATGGCAAACGTGGTCCCCAGGGCCCAGGTGGGCTTGCAAAAGTAGTAGTGGGGCAGCGAGGGATGAAACCTTAGCCGCCAATAACCGGCAGTGCTGGTTAATGGCGTGTGTGTCTTGGGGCGCCAGTTTGCGTGTGCCTTGAGGGCAGGGCATGTGCCCAGTATAGTATTATGCCACAGGTGTGTGTATGAAAATTGGAATATTATGTTATGTTGTAATATTATGGGGTGGGGTCTGTGTGGATTGAGTGTATTGTATATTATACCTATGTATTCACACTGTATAAAAATATATACGGTATCAATGAGATAAGATGTTTTCGTTTTCTTGTATTGTATGTTAGGTTGAGAATTGTTTGGTGAGTAGCACAAAGTGGGGGGGGGGTGAGGCTTCCCACATGTTTGTGCTGGGGAGACTTTTAGTGATAGGTGTCCTTACCTGCAGTGAATTATTTATATGTGCTAAATGTATTTCAGTTTGTGGTGATGTATTGATTGTTTTGATATATCTAAGCCATGACTGGTGTAAGTACACTGTTCAAGCAGTATTGTGGTTGTGTAATACACTGTGTTGGACGAGCAAGACAACTGTAATGTTAATATGTATATGTCAACATGTCTGTAAGATTGATGCAGGTTGCTGTGGCAAACCTGTTTGATTTAGAATAGGAGGGGGATAAGGGGGGGGGGTGTTGGGAGCCCACATGGGATTGTGTGGGGCGAATTATTGAGCAATGGAAGGTTATTACATCTGTTGCCGGATAGGTCCTGTATTTCTAATCCCCTCCCCTGTGTCCCTCATTTCACAAGAAAAAACAGGAAATCTGCCACTATGTACATAATAGCCTGTCTGACGTCCTCAGAGACTCCTCGTATCTCAAAAGTTAGGGCTCGCAGAATCTCTACTGTACCCCCACCCAACAATCTGTAAACTCTTGCCAACCACAACCGAAACATCCCCCAACTCTTCACAGAAATAAACGGCATGAAATGCTGTTTCTGGTTCATTACAATGATCACAGGTCGCTTCCCTTACCAATCCCATTATGCGCAATGCAGTCTTTGAAGCTAAAATTCCCATTATAAATCTATAAACCAACTCTCTCATCCTCGGCATCAACCTAAGCTTTCTGAAATCATTCCATATTTTTCCCCAATCATACAAGGAGTACACCGATACTCCCAGCATGGTTTCCGTTTTCCCACTCATCTCCACCAACTGTCCGACCCTAAGTTTTTTTGCCTCTCCAACCACTAACAACAATCTTAGTATATTCTCACATTCACGTAAGTCCTTTCCACCCCACCACCTTCGCGCACCCTCCATCACCCTTCTAACTCTTACCCCTCTCCCCCCCCCTCACAAACCTCTGTTTTACTACATGCCTTTATTCTCGATCCCAGTGCCAAAAAGTCCCATCCTCCTCTACGTATGTTTGACATTACCACCTCTTTACTGAGCCATGCCCTCCCAAAGCCCAAACATAACATAACGCCGCCTCTGTATCTCTTTTTGCCTCCTGCACCCTTAAAGGATACCTACAGCAAACACTCCACACTTTACTATAGACCAATGTATTCATGACAATCCCCCTTTTGTAGTAAGGTAAACTTTCCCCCGCCCTTAGGCTCCTTATCCTGTTCACTACCTTTTCTCCCACCAACTCCGATTTTCACTCGTCGAGCCTCCTGCTCATCAGCCATATATGTAATTCAACAAATTTTCAGCCGGTTCACCACTTCCCACCCAAACTCCAACCTCATTCCACCCCCACCCAAGAACCTATTTCTAGTAAGCATGATTTTGCTTTGTTTACACGCATTCCTGATGCCCTCCCGAATATCTCCAACACCCTTCCTATCGTTCTCAATCCTTCCACACCAGTGATCAGTTGTATCATCGACATAACCTACCACCTCATTGAATCCTGCCTCCTCCCAATTTGAACTAATCCCCCCCCTCAACTATTTCATAAAATGGGTGCTGTAAGCAAGCAAATAAAATTTGAGACAAAGGACACCCTTGTCTCAGCCCTTCATTTCCATAAACCTACCCAACCTACCATTTATTTGCACCTTTACCACCACCTCAGAATACAGGATCTCAACCCACTTTACTACTCCATCAAAGAAAACCCAGACGTCGCAAACTAGCCCCCAGAAAATCCTATTCACACAATCATATGCATTTCCCAATCAATACCTAAAATACCACCTCCATTACAACCCTCCAAAAATTCCCTAATGCGCCCATGCCTATCTCTCATGCTTCATCCCGGAATCCCCATCTGTCCCTTATGGAGTACCTCACTTACCACCTTCTTCATCTTATTCCCCAGTATCTTCGCAAAAATCTTATAGTCTGTACACATTAATGATATAGCCCTGTACACACTCAATTTTCCCTCCTGCTTTTTCCTTACCAACACAACCACACCTGTCCTCTGTGTCATTCCTAACTTTCCCTCCCTTAACATACAATTCATTACTTTTACTAGACAGTCCTTAATATGATTCTATTGACCCCTATAAAAATCATTCGAAATCCCATCTGTTCCCGGTGCCTTTCCATTTACTTAAGTTGAACACTGCCTCTTCCACTTCGTCCATACGAATCACTCCGTCCATCCCACCCATCTCCCCCCCACACGTCCCAAAAATCGTGCCCCCCCCCACACTTCCTGAAAACCCTTCCCCTTTACTTCCCCTTCTTCCACTTTTTTTGAACCAATAATCAGCAAAATTTTACTATTCCCCTGTGGTATTTAGCCTTTGCCCTTATATCCTCCCAAAACCTTACTGACCCCTAAGTTTTTAAAAAAGTCGACTCTTTTGTCTAGTCCTAAAACTTCGCAAAACACTACCCGAAAGCTTACCCCCCCCCACAGCACTGCCTCCATTCCCACCCTTACCCTTATCTCATCAAATCTTTCATTATGTATTTCCACCAACCTATCTCTGAGCTACACTATGTTTCCCTGCTGCCTTCCCTCCCCCTCCTCATAACACTCATTTAGCTGATACTCTAAAAAAGTTTTGTAAACCATACCTCCACCCCGCCTCCTCCCGTCCCTTCCAATTTATAAAAACCCGCTATGCCTGGTTTGGCCCTACCTTCCCACCATTCCAAAAGACTCGATTCCCCATCGCTGGTACCCCACAAATTTTGCCACCATTCTCCAAACTCCACACTCACCTCCTCATTTTTCACAAGTCTCGCATTCAACTTCCAAAAGCTGATTATATCCTAATCATGCCCTCCCATTTCAGATCTGCTATAACCGCCCTTATATCAGAAAACCCCACGTCCAAAGTTCTCACTCCCAGCACACCAACCGTGTCCCTTGTATAGACCTATCTAATCGTGCCAAATAACCCCTCCTGACAAACATAAACTTATGCGCCATGCCCTTCCCTCCCCAACATCCCAAACCTGAACACACACCCCGCCCCCTTTTGGGTCCACATTCCCCCCCCCCTGATGACACAGTTCCAGTCCCCCCAATACAGTGACTAAAGGTAATCCCCTCCCCCCCTCTTCTCACTGCAAAATACCCTAAGGGGGTTCTCTTTACAGCCACTGCCCACCTCCTTTAATTCATAGACCCATTTACATACAAACTGATATCTTTTCAGCACAATTTACAACCACCTTATATTTCTTTTTTATAAAACAAAAATTCTCCTAAAAACTCCACCCTCTTTTTATTCCCCAAACCCCCTTTTCATTTAACTAAACCTTGAAATTTACAAATTTTTAAATTTGCCTTGGTAAAATTTCCCATTTAAATTTCCC
>NW_026510000.1:0-11620 GCF_026875155.1 Cherax quadricarinatus | reverse complement strand
TGAGGGGCTCTGGTAAAACGGATTCTGTTATGCGGGGCGCTGGTATGAGGGGCGCTGCGTAGAGGGGGCTGCTGTGTATGACGGGGCTGCGTTAGACGGGCTGTTGTGTAGAGGGGGGCTGCTGTTATAAACGGGCCTGGTATGACGGGCTGCTGTGTATGACGGGCTGCTGTGTATGACGGGCTGCTGTGTATGACGGGGCTGCTGTGTATGACGGGGCTGCTGTGTATGACGGGCTGCTGTGTATGACGGGCTGCTGTGTATGACGGGCTGCTGTGTATTACGGGCTGCTGTGTATGACGGGGCTGCTGCGTGTGACGGGGCTGCTGTGTATGACGGGCCTGCTGTGTTTGACGGGGCTGATGTGTTTTACGGGGCTCCTGTGTATGACGGGGCTGCTGTGTATGCCGGGCTGCTGTGTATGACGGGCTGCTGTGTATGACTGGGCTGCTGTGTATGACGGGCTGCTGTGTATGACGGGCTGCTGTGTATGACTTCAGTAAGGCTTTTGAGAGAGTCCCACATCAGAGACTATTGAGGAAAATTAAAGCACATGGAATAGGAGGAGAAATTTTTTCCTGGATAGAGGCATGGTTGACAAATAGGCAGCAGAGAGTTTGCATAAATGGGGAGAAATCAGAGTGGGGAAGCGTCACGAGCGGTGTTCCACAGGGGTCAGTGTTGGGCCCCATGCTGTTCACAATCTACATAAACGACATAGATGAGGGTATAAAGAGCGACATCGGCAAGTTTGCCGATGACACCAAAATAGGCCGTCGAATTCATTCTGACGAGGACATTCGAGCACTCCGGGAAAGATTTGAAAGACTGTTGCAGTGGTCGGAGAAGTGGCGAATGCAGTTTAATATAGACAAATGCAAAGTTCTAAATGTTTGGACAGGACAATAACCATGCCACATAAAACTAAATAATGTAGATCTTAATATTACGGATTGCGAAAAAGATTTAGGAGTTCTGGTTAGCGGTTATCTGAAACCAAGACAACAGTGCATAAGTGTTCGCAATAAAGCTAATAGAATCCTTGGCTTCATATCAAGAAGCATAAATAATAGGATCCTCAGGTTGTTCTTCAACTCTAAAACATCCTTGGTTAGGCCTCATTTAGATTATGCTGGGACAGTTTTGGTCACCGTATTTCAGAATGGATATAAATTCTCTGGAAAATGTAAAAAGGAGGATGACAAAGTTGATCCCATGATCAGAAAAACCCTTTCCCCATGAGGATAGACTAAGGGCCCTGAAACTGCACTCTCCTAGAAAGACGTAAATTAGGGGGATATGATTGAGGTATAAATGGAAGACAGGAATAAATAAAGGGGATGTAAATAGTGTGCTGAAAATATCTAGCCTAGACAGGACTCGCAGCAATGGTTTTAAGTTGGAAAAATTCAGGTTCAGAAGGATATAGGGAAAGTACTGGTTTGGTAATAGAGTTGTGGATGAGTGGAACAAACTCCCGAGTAAGTTATAGAGGCCAGAACGTTGTGTAGCTTTAAAAATAGGTTGGATAAATACATAAGTGGATGTGGGTGGGTGTGAGTTGGACCTGATAGCTTGAGCTACCAGGTCGGTTGCCGTGTTCCTCCCTTAAGTCAATGTGACCTGAACTGACTAGGTTGGGTGCATTGGCTTAAGCCGGTAGGAGACTTGGACCTGCTTCGCATGGGCCAGTAAGCCTGCTACAGTGTTCCTTCGTTCTTATGTTCTTATGACGGGGTTGCTGTGTATGACGGGCTGCTGTGTATGACGGGCTGGTGTGTATGACGGGGCTGCTGTGTATGACGGGGCTGCTGTGTATGACGGGGCTCCTGTGTATGACGGGCTGTTGTGTATGACGGGCTGCTGTGTATGAGGGAGCTGCTGTGTATGACGGGCTGCTGTGTATGACGGGGCTGCTGTGTATGACGGGCTGCTGTGTATGACGGCCTGCTGTGTATGACGGGCTGATGTTTATGAAGGGGCTGCTGTGTATGACGGGCTGCTGTGTATGACGGGCTGCTGTGTATGACGGGGCTGCTGTGTATGACGGGGCTGCTGTGTATGACAGGGCTGCTGTGTATGACGGGGCTGCTGGGTATGATGGGGCTGCTGTGTATAACGGGCTGCTGTGTATGACGGGGCTGCTGTGTATGACGGGCTGCTGTGTATGACGTTGCTGCTGTGTATGACGGGGCTGCTGTGTATGACGGGCTGCTGTGTATGACAGGGCTGCTGTGTATGTCGGGGCCTCTGAGTATGACGGGCCTGCTGTGTATGACGGGGCTGCTGTGTATGACGGGGCTGCTGTGTATGACGTTGCTTGCTGTGTATGACGGGCTCAGTGTATGACGGCTGCTTTTTATTACGGGATTGCTGTGTATGACGGCCCTGCTGTGTATGACGGGGCCTGCTGCGGTATGACGGGTCTTGCTGGTGTATGAACGGGGCTGCTGTGTAGGACGGGGCTGTTGTGTATGACGGGGCTACTGTGTATGACGGGGCTGCTGTGTATGACGGGCTACTGTGTATGACGGGCTGCTGTGTATGACGGGGCTGCTCTGTATGACGGGCTTCTGTGTATGACGGGCTGCTCTGTATGACGGGGCTGCTGTGTATGACGAGCCTGCTGTGTATGACGGACTTCTATGTATGACAGGCCTGCTGTGTATAACGGGCCTGCTGTGCATGACGGGGCTTCTGTGTATGACGGGCTGCTGTATATGACGGGGCTGCTGTGTATGACGAGGCTGCTGTGTATGACGGTCTGCTGTGTATGACGGGCTGCTGTGTATGACGGGGCTGCTGTGTGTGACGGGGCTGCTGTGTGTGACGGGCCTGCTGTGCATGACGGGCTGCTGTGTATAACGGGCTGCTGTGTATGACGGGGCTGCTGTGTGTGACGGGGCTGCTGTGTATGACAGGCTGCTGTGTATGACGGGGCTGCTGTGTATGACGGGGCTGCTGTGTGTGAAGGACTGCTGTGTATGACGGGGCTGCTGTGTATGACGGGCCTGCTGTGTATGGCGGGGCTGCTGTGCATGACGGGGCTGCTGTGTATGACGGGCTGCTGTGTATTACGGGCCTGCGTGTGGTAACAGGGGCTGCTCTGTTGAACGGGGCTGCTGTGATGAACTGGGTTTGCTGTGTATGACGGGTTTGCCTGTGTGTTGACGGGGCTGCTGTGTATGACGGGGCTGCAGTGTAATGAACGAGGCTGATGTGTTGACGGGCTGCTGTGTATGACGGGGCTGCTGTGTGTGAGAGACAGCGTGTATGACGGGGTCACTGTGGTATGACGGGCCAGTCTGGTTATGGGGGCTGCTGTGTATGACGGGGCTGCTGTGTGTGACGGGGCTGCTGTGTATGACGGGGCTGCTGTGTGTAACAGGGCTGCTCTGTATGACGGGGCTGCTGTGTATGACTGGGCTGCTGTGTATGACGGGTTGCTGTGTGTGACGGGGCTGCTGTGTATGACGGGGCTGCTGTGTATGACGGGCTGCTGTGTATGACGGGCTTCTGTGTATGACGGGGCTGCTGTGTATGACGGGGCTGCTGTGTATGAGGGCTGCTGTGTATGGCGGGCCTTCTGTGTGTGACGGGCTGCTGTGTATGACTGAGCTGCTGTGTATGACGGGGCTGCGGTGTATGAGAGGGCTGCTGTGTATGACAGGGCTGCTGTGTATAACGGGCTGCTGTGTATGACGGGGCTACTGTGTACAATGAACGGGCTCTGTGTAATGAACGAAGCTGCTGTGTTAGGACGGGGCTGCTGTGTATGACGGGCTGCTGTGTGTGACGGGGCTGCTGTGTATGACGAAGATGCTGTGTATGACGGGCCTGCTGTGTATGACGGGCTGCTGTGTATGACGGGCTGCTGTGTATGACGGGGCTGCTGTGTTTGACGGGCTGCTGTGTATGACGAGGCTGCTGTGTATGTCGGGCTGCTGTGCATGACGGGCCTGCTGTGTATGACGGGCCTTCTGTGTATGACGGGCCTGCTGTGTATGACGGGCTTCTGCGTATGACGGGCCTGCTGTGTATACGGACCTGCTGTCATGACGTGCTTCTGTGTATGACGGCTCTGTGTATGACGGGCTGCAGTATATGACGAGCTGCTGTGTATGACGGGCTGTTGTGGTATGACGGGCTCTGTGTATGACGGGCTGCTGTGGGGGGGAGGGGGGCGCGGGGTTACAGGCGCTGTGTATGACGGGGCTGCTGTGTGCGACGGGCTGCTATGTATGACGTGGTGCTGTGTATGACGGGCTGCTGTGCATGACGGGGCTGCTGTGTATGACGGGGCTGCTGTGCATGACGGGCTACTGTGTATGACGGGCTGCTGTGTATGACGGGGCTACTGTGTATGACGGGGCTGCTGTGCATGACGGGCTGCTCTGCATCACGGGCTGTTGTGTATGACGGGGCTGCTGTGTATGGCGGGGCTGCGGTGTATGAGGGGCTGCTGTGTATGACAGGGCTGCTGTGTATGACTGGGCTGCTGTGTATAACTGGCTCCTGTGTATGACAGGGCTGCTGTGTATGACTGGGCTGCTGTGTATAACGGGCTGCTGTGTATGACGTGGCTGCTGTGTTTGACGGGTTCCTGTGTATGACGGGGCTGCTGTGTATTATGGCGCTGTGTATGACGGGCTGCTGTGGTATGACTGGGATGCTGGAAGACGGGCTGCTGTGTATACTGGATCTGTGAATGACGGGCTGCTGTTTATGACGGGGCTTGCTTGTATGAACGGGGCTGCTGTGTATGACGGGGCTGCTGTGTATGACGGGGCTGCTGTGTATGACGGGCTGCTGTGTATGACGGGCTGCTGTGTATGACGGGCTGCTGTGTATGACGGGGCTGCTGTGTATGACGGGGCTGCTGGTATGACGGGCCTGCTGTGAATTTGACCGGGGCTGATTTGTTTTACGGGGCTCCTGTGTAAACGGGGTTGCATGTGTATGCCGGGCTGCTGTGTATGACGGGCTCTTGTTGTATGACTGGGCAGCTGTGTAGACGGGCTGCCTGTGTATGACGGGCTTCTGTGTATTGAGAGGCTCTGTTATGACGGGCTGCTGTGTATAACGGTCTTGCTGAGTGTATGACGGGGCTTCTGTGTATTAACGGGCTGCTTGTGTATGACTGAAGCTTGCTGTGAGTTATGACGGGGCTGCCTGTGTATGACGGGCGTGCTGTGTGTGACGGGGCTGCTGTTGTATGACGGGCTGCTTTATGCGGCGTGCTTGTATGACGGCTCTGTTATACGGCTGCTGTGTAGGGTGACGGGGTCTGCTGTGTTTGAACGGGTCTGCTGTGTAAGACGAGGCTGCTGTGTATGTCGGGCGCTGTTTGACGGGCCTGCTAGTTAGACCGGGCCTTCAGTGTATGACGGGGCCAGCAGTGTATGACGGCTTCTGCGTATGAACGGGCCTGCTGTGTATGACACCTGTTGTGCATGACGGATCTTCTCGTATGACGGCTGCTGTTATGACGGGGTCTGCTGTATATGACGAGGCTTCGCTGTGTATGACGGGCTGTTGTGGTATGACTGTGCTTCTGTGTATGACGGGCTGCTGTATGTATGACGGGGCTGCTGTGTATGACTATGCTGCACTGTGTATGGACGGGGCTGCTGTGGTACGACGGCTGCTATGTTTTGGACGGGCTGATGTTTAGGAAGGGGCTGCTGTGTATGAAACGGCAGCTGCTGTGTATGACGGCTGCTGTTATGAACGGGCTGCTGTGTATGACGGGGCTCTGTTATACGGGGGACGGGGCTGCTGGTATGACGGGGATGCTGGGTATGATATGCTGCTGTGTATAACGGGCTGCTGTGTATGACGGGGCTGCTGTGTATGACGGGCTGCTGTGTATGACGTTCTGCTGTGTATGACGGGGCTGCTGTGTATGACGGGCTGCTGTGTATGACAGGGCTGCTGTGTATGTCGGGGCCTCTGAGTATGACGGGCCTGCTGTGTATGACGGGGCTGCTGTGTATGACGGGGCTGCTGTGTAATGACGGGCTGCTGTGTATGACGATTTGCTGTGTAATGACGGGGCCTGCTGTGTTATGACGGGGCTGCTGCGTATGACGGGGCTGCTGTGTATGACGGGGCTGCTGTGTATGACGGGGCTGTTGTGTATGACGGGGCTACTGTGTATGACGGGGCTGCTGTGTATGACGGGCTAGCTGTGTATGACGGGCTGCTGTGTATGACGGGGCTGCTCTGTATGACGGGCTTCTGTGTATGACGGGCTGCTCTGTATGACGGGGCTGCTGTGTATGACGAGCCTGCTGTGTATGACGGACTTCTATGTATGACAGGCCTGCTGTGTATAACGGGCCTGCTGTGCATGACGGGGCTTCTGTGTATGACGGGCTGCTGTATATACGGGGTGCTGTGTATGACGAAGGCAGCTGTGTATGACTGCTCTGTGTAAATGAGACGGGCTGCTGTGTATGACGTGCTTCTGTGTGGTGACGGGGCGCTGTGTAATGACGAGGCTGCTGTGTATGACGGGGCTGCTGTGTATGACGGGGCTGCTGTGTGTGAGAGGACTGCTGTGTATGACGGGGCTGCTGTGTATGACGGGCCTGCTGTGTATGGCGGGGCTGCTGTGCATGACGGGGCTGCTGTGTATGACGGGCTGCTGTGTATTACGGGGCTGCTGTGTGTAACAGGGCTGCTCTGTATGACGGGGCTGCTGTGTATGACTGGGTTGCTGTGTATGACGGGTTGCTGTGTGTGACGGGGCTGCTGTGTATGACGGGGCTGCTGTGTATGACGAGGCTGATGTGTATGACGGGGCTGCTGTGTATGACGGGGCTGCTGTGTGTGAGAGGACTGCTGTGTATGACGGGGCTGCTGTGTATGACGGGCCTGCTGTGTATGGCGGGGCTGCTGTGTATGACGGGGCTGCTGTGTGTGACGGGCCGCTGTGTATGACGGGGCTGCTGTGTGCGAAACAGGGCTGGCTCCTGTATTACGGGCTGCTGGTGTATGAACTGGCTGCTGTTTATGAGGGTTGCTGTGTGTGACGGGCTGCTGTGTATGACGGGGGCTTCTGTGTATGATCGGTCAGCTGTGTAATGACGGGCTCTGTTTCATGACGGGGCTGCTGTGTATGACGGGGCTTCTGTGATATGAGGGGCTGCTGGTGTATGAGAACGGGCTGCTGTGTGTGACGGGCTGCTGTGTATGACTGAGCTTGCTGTGTATGACGGGGCTGCGGTGTATGAGAGGGCTGCTGTAGTATGACAGGGCTGCTGTGTATGAACGGGCTGCTGTTAAAATGACGGGCTACTTTGTATGACGGGCTTGCTGTGTATGACGAAGCTGGCTGTTTATGCGGGGCTGCTGTGTATGACGGCGCTAGTGTGTGACGGGGCTGCTGTGTATGACGAAGATGCTGTGTATGACGGGCCTGCTGTGTATGACGGGCTGCTGTGTATGACGGGCTGCTGTGTATGACGGGGCTGCTGTGTTTGACGGGCTGCTGTGTATGACGAGGCTGCTGTGTATGTCGGGCTGCTGTGCATGACCGGGGGCCCTGCGTCTATGACGGGCCTTCTGTGTATGACGGGCCTGCTGTGTATGACGGGCTTCTGCGTATGACGGGCCTGCTGTGTATGACGGACCTGCTGTGCATGACGGGGCTTCTGTGTATGACGGGCTGCTGTGTATGACGGGGCTGCTGTATATGACGAGCCTGCTGTGTATGACGGGCTGTTTGATGTATGCGGGGCTTCTGTGTATGACGGGCTGCTGTGTATGACGGGGCTGCTGTGTATGACGAGGCTGCTGTGTATGACGGGGCTGCTGTGTGCGACGGGCTGCTATGTATGACGTGGTGCTGTGTATGACGGGCTGCTGTGCATGACCGGGGCTGATGTGTATGGACGGGGGCGTTGCTGGTGCATGACGGGCTACTGTGTATGACGGCTGGCTGTTGTAGACGAGGGCTACTGTGTATGACGGGGGCTGCTGTTCATGACGGGCTGCTCTGCATCACGGCTGTTTGTGTATGACGGGGCTGCTGTGTTATGCGGGGCCTGCGGTGTATGAGGGGCTGCTGTGTATGACAGGGCTGCTGTGTATGACTGGGCTGCTGTGTATAACGGGCTCCTGTGTATGACAGGGCTGCTGTGTATGACTGGGCTGCTGTGTATAACGGGCTGCTGTGTATGACGTGGCTGCTGTGTTTGACGGGTTCCTGTGTATGACGGGGCTGCTGTGTATTATGGGCTGCTGTGTATGACGGGCTGCTGTGTATGACGGGGCTGCTGGGTATGACGGGCTGCTGTGTATGACGGGCTGCTGTGTATGACGGGCCTGCTGTGTATGACGGGCTGCTGTGTATGACGGGCTGCTGTGTATGACGGGGCTGCTGTGTATGACGGGCTGCTGTGTATGACGGGCTGCTGTGTATGACGGGCTGCTGTGTATTACGGGCTGCTGTGTATGACGGGGCTCCTGCGTGTGACGGGGCTGCTGTGTATGACGGGCCTGCTGTGTTTGACGGGGCTGATGTGTTTTACGGGGCTCCTGTGTATGACGGGGTTGCTGTGTATGCCGGGCTGCTGTGTATGACGGGCTGCTGTGTATGACTGGGCTGCTGTGTATGACGGGCTGCTGTGTATGACGGGCTGCTGTGTATGAGAGGGCTGCTGTGTATGACAGGGCTGCTGTGTATAACGGTCTGCTGTGTATGACGGGGCTTCTGTGTATGACGGGCTGCTGTGTATGACGAAGCTGCTGTGTATGACGGGGCTGCTGTGTATGACGGGCTGCTGTGTGTGACGGGGCTGCTGTGTATGACGGGGCTGCTGTGTATGACGGGCGTGCTGTGTATGACGGGCTGCTGTGTATGACGGGCTGCTGTGTATGACGGGGCCCTGCTGGTGTTTGACGGGGCTGGCTGTGCTATGACGGAGGCTGGCTGTTATTCGGCTGCTGTGTATGACGGGCCTGCTGTGTATGACGGGCCTTCTGTGTATGACGGGCCTGCAGTGTATGACGGGCTTCTGCGTATGACGGGCCTGCTGTGTATGACGACCTGTTTGTGCATGACTGAGCTTCCTGTTAATGACTGCAGCAGTGAAAGAGACGGGGCGCTGTATATGACGAGGCGCTGTGTATACGGCTGTTGTGTATACGTGGCTTCTTTCTGTGTATGACGTCTGCTGTGTATGACGGGGCTGCTGTGTATGACTAGGCTGCTGTGTATGACGGGGCTGCTGTGTACGACGGGCTGCTATGTATGACGTGGTGCTGTGTATGACGGGCTGCTGTGCATGACGGGCTGCTGTGTATGACGGGGCTGCTGAGCATTGACGGGCTACTGTGGTATGACGGGCTGCTGTGTATTCACGGGGCTCTTGTGTAAGACGGGGCTGCTGTGTATGGCGGGGCTGCGGTGTATGAGGGGCTGCTGTGGAAGACAGGGCTGCTGGTAATGACTGGGCTTCTGTGTATAACGGCTCCTGTGTATGACAGTGGGGCTTGCTGTGTCTTGACTGGGCTGCTGTGTATAAAACGGGCTTCTGTGTATGACGTGGCTGCTGTTTGACGGGTTCCTGTGAATGACGGGGCTGCAGTAGACGGCTTCCTGTGTATGACGGGCTGCTGGGTATGACTGGGCTTGCTGTGTATGACTGGCCTGCAGTTGTTTGAGGGTGGGTGACGGGCTGAAGTGTTTGAACGGCTTCCAAGAGTATTACGGGCTCTGTGTAATGACGGGCTGCTGTGTAGACGGTCAGCTGTTAAGACTGCTGCTCTGTATTACGGGCTGGCTGTGTATGACGGGCTGCTGTGTAATGACGGGGCTAGCTGTGTATGACGGCTGCTGGTATGAACGGGCTGCTATTATGAACGGCTGCTGTGTATTACGGCTTGCTGTTATGACGGGGCTGCTGCGTTTGACGGGCTGCTGTGTATGACGGGCCGTGCTGTGTTTGTACGTGGCAGATGTGTTTAACGGGGCTCCTGTGGTAGACGGGGTGCTGTTTTATGCCGGCTGCTGTGTAGAGCGGGCTGCTGTGTATGACTGGCTGCATGTGTATGGACGGGCTGCTGTGTATGACGGGCTGCTGTGTTAAATGACTTCAGTAAGCTTTTGACAGGGTCCCACATCAAGACTATTGAGGAAAATTAAAGCACATGGAATAGGAGGAGAGGGAGAAATTTTTTTGTCCTGATAGAGGCATGGTTTGACAAATAGCAGCAGAGAGTTTGGCATAAATGGGGAGAAATTCAGAGTGGGGAAGCGTCACGAGCGTTGTCCACAGGTGTCAGTGTTGGCCCAAGCTGTTCACAATCTAACCATAAACGACATAGATGGAGGCATAAAAGAGCGACATCGGCAAGTTTGCCGATGACACCAAAATTAGGCCCGTCGAATTCATCTGACGAGGACATTCGAGCACTCCAGGAAGATTTGAATAACAGATGCAGTGGTCGGAGAAGGTGGCAGATGCAGTTTTAATATAGACAAATGCAAAGTCCCAATTTGGACGTCCAATAACCATGGCCACATATAAACTAAATAATTAGATCTTAATATTACTGGATTGCGAAAAGTTTAGTAAGTTCTGGTAGCGGTTATCTGAAACAAGAGACAACATGCATAATGTTCGCAATAAAGCTAATAGAATCCTTGGCCTTCACATCAAGAAGCATAAATAAAAGGAATTCCTCAAGGTTTTTCTCAACTCTATACATCCTTGGTTTAGGCCTCTATTTAGATTATTGCAGCTCACATTTTTTGGACACCGTATTTTTTTTACAGAAAGGATATAAATCTCTGGAAAAGTACAAAAGGAGGATGACAAAGTTGATACCCATGTATGCATCAGAAACCTCCCTAATGATGATGACTAAGGGCCCCCTGAAACTGCACTCTCTAGAAAAGGACGAAGAATTATGGGGGATAATTGATTGAGGTGAGTTATAAGGAAGACAGGAATAAATAAAGGGGATGTAAATAGTGTGCTTGAAAATATCTACAGCCTAGACAGGACTGCGCACAAAGGTTTAATTTGGAAAATTCAGATTCAGGAGGATATAGGAAAAGTATGGTTTGGTAATAGAGTTGTGGATGTGAGGAACAAACACCCGAGTAATTATAGAGGCCAGAACGTTGTGTCCGTTTAAAAATAGGTTGGATAAATACATAAGTGGATGTGGAGGGTGTGAGTTGGACCTGATAGCTTGAGCACCAGGTCCGTGCCGTGTTCCTCCCTTAAGCAATTTTGACCTGAACTGACTAGGTGGGTGCATGGCTTAAAGGAGCCGGTAGGAGACTTGACCTGCTATCGCAGGGCCAGTAATCTGCAACAGTGTTCCTTCGTTCTTATGTTCTTATGACGGGGTTGCTGTGTATGAGGGCTGCTGTGTATGACGGGTGTGTTTTTATGCGGGGTGCTTGTATGACGGGGTGCGTGTAGACGGGGCCCCTGTGTATGACGGGCTGTTGTGTATGACGGGTGCTGGTAGAGGGAGGGTGATGACGGGCTGTGTGTATGACGGGGCTGCGTGTATGACGGGCTTTGTTTTTGAGGGGGCTGGGGGAGGGCGGTGCTGCTGTGCAACGGGGCTGCTTGTATGCGGGCTCTGTGTATGA
>NW_026509998.1:5000-14292 GCF_026875155.1 Cherax quadricarinatus | reverse complement strand
AGGGGGGGAAAAAGAGAGGGGCGGAGGGGGAAGAGAGAGGGGGGGGGGAAGAGAGAAGGGGAAAGGGAAGAGAGAAAGGGAAGGGGAAGAGGAGAGGAGGCCGAAAGGAATGGGGAGGAGAAAGAGAGAAGGGGACGGGAAAAGAGAGAAGGGGGGGGGAAGAGAGAATGGGGAGGGGGAAGAAGAGAATGGGGAGGGGGAAGAGAGAAATGGGGAGGGGGAAAGAAAATGGGGAGGGGAGAGAGAATAGGGGGGGGAAAGAGAGAATGGGGAGGGGGAGAGAGAATGGGGATGGGGAAGAGAGAATGGGGAGGTGGAAGAGAGAATGGGGAGGGTGAGAGAGAATGGGGAGGGGGAAGAGAAAATGGGAGGGGGAGAAGAATGGGGAGGGGGAAGAGAGAAGGGGAGGGGGGAAGGAATGGGGAGGGGGAGCGGGGGAATGGGGAGGGGAAGAGAGAATGGGGAAATGGGGAGAGAGAGAATGGGGAGGGGGAAGAGATAATGGGGAGTGGGAAGAGAAAATGGGAGGGGAAGAGGAATAGGGAGGGGGAGAGAGAATGGGGAGGGGGAAGAGAGAATGGGGAGGGGAAAGAGAGAATGGGGAGGGGAAGAGAGAATGGGAGGGGAAGAGAAAGGGGAATGGGGAAGAGAAGGGGGAGGGGGAAAGAGAGAATGGGGGAAGAAGAGAAAATGGAAAGGGGGAAGAAAGAATGGGGGGGGAGAGAGAATCGAGAGGGGAAGAGAGAATGGGGAATGGGGAGAGAGAATTGGGAGGGGGGAAGAGAGAATGGGGGGGGAGGGGAAGAGAAAATGGGGAAGGGGAAGAGAGAATGGGAAGGGGAGAGAGAATTGGGGAATGGGGAGAAAAGAATGGGGAGGGGGAGAGAAACATAGGGAGGGGGAGAAAAGAATGGAGGGGAGAAGAGAATGGGGAGGGGGAGAAAGAATGGGGAGGGGGAGAGAGAGAATGGGGAGGGGGAGAGAGAATGTACACATGGTACACACACTGTACACATGGTACACACACTGTACACATGGTACACACACTGTACACATGGTACAAAACACTGTGCACATGGTAAAACACACGTACACATGGTACACACACTTACACATGGTACACACACTGTACACATGGTACACACACTGTGCACATGGTACACACACTGTGCACATGGTACACACACTGTACACATGGTACACACACTGTACACATGGTACACACACTGTACACATGGTACACACACTGGTACACATGGAAACACACATGTAAACATGGTACCACACTGTACACATGGTACACACACTGTACACATGGTACACACACTGTACACATGGTACACACACTGTACACATGGTACACACACTGTACACATGGTACACACACTGTACACATGGTACACACACTGTACACATGGTACACACACTGTACACATGGTACACACACTGTACCCCTTGGTACACACACTGTACCACATGGTACACACACTGTACACATGGTACAACACACTGTACACATGGTACACACACTGTACACATGGTACACACACTGTACACATGGTACACACACTGTACACATGGTACACACACTGTACACATGGTACACACACTGTGGCAGGGGACAGATCATCCTCAAGATGTTCTGAGTGTAATGTTGATCATCAGTCGTGACTGATGACTCCACTAATTTACCAGCGTGTGTGAGACTTGAGAGTGTAACAATAGTAGCAACAACAGCAGCAGTAACAGTAACAGCAACAACAACAGCAGCAGTAACAGTAACAACAACAACAGCAGCAGTAACAGTAACAGCAACAACCACAACAGCAGTAACAGTAACAGCAACAACAGCAGCAGTAACAGTAACAGCAACAACCACAACAGCAGTAACAGTAACAACAACAACAACAGCAGCAGTAACAGTAACAGCAACAACAACAGCAGCAGTAACAGTAACAACAACAACAACAACAGCAGTAACAGTAACAACAACAACAACAGCAGCGTACAGTAACAAAAACAACAACACAGCAGTAACAGTAACAACAACAACAGCAGAAAGTAACAGTAACAACAACAACAACAGCAGCAGTAACAGTAACAGCAACAACAACAGCAGCAGTAACAGTAACAACAACAACAACAGCAGCAGTAACAGTAACAACAACAACAGCAGCAGTAACAGTAACAACAACAACAACAGCAGCAGTTAACAGTAACAGAACAACAACAGCAGCAGTAACAGTAACAGCAACAACAACAGCAGCAGTAACAGTAACAACAACAACAACAGCAGCAGTAACAGTAACAGCAACAACAACAGCAGCAGTAACAGTAACAACAACAACAACAACAGCAGTAACAGTAACAGCAACAACAACAGCAGCAGTAACAGTAACAGCAACAACAGCAGCAGTAACAGTAACAGCAACAACAACAGCAGCAGTAACAGTAACAGAAAACAACAACGCAGCAGTAAACATAACAGCAACAACAAACAGCAGTAACAGTAACAACAACAACAACAGCAGCAGTACAGTAACAAAAAACAACAACAGCAGCAGTAACAGTAACAGCAACAACAGCAGCAGTAACAGTAACAGCAACAACAACAGCAGCAGTAACAGTAACAACAACAACAACAACAGCAGTAACAGTAACAGCAACAACAACAACAGCAGCAGTAACAGTAACAGTAACAGCAACAACAACAGCAGCAGTAACAGTAACAGCAACAACAACAGCAGCAGTAACAGTAACAACAACAGCAACAGCAGCAGTAACAGTAACAGCAACAACAACAGCAGCAGTAACAGTAACAGCAACAACAACAGCAGCAGTAACAGTAACAACAACAACAACAGCAGCAGTAACAGTAACAGCAACAACAACAACAGCAGCAGTAACAGCAACAGCAACAACAACAGCAGCAGCAGTAACAGTAACAGCAACAACAACAGCAGCAGTAACAGTAACAACAACAACAACAGCAGCAGTAACAGTAACAGCAACAACCACAACAGCAGCAGTAACAGTAACAGCAACAACAACAGCAGCAGTAACAGTAGCAACAACCACAACAGCAGCAGTAACAGTAACAACAACAACAACAGCAGCAGTAACAGTAACAGTAACAGCAACAACCACAACAGCAGCAGTAACAGTAACAGCAACAACAACAGCAGCAGTAACAGTAGCAACAACCACAACAGCAGCAGTAACAGTAACAGCAACAACAACAGCAGCAGTAACAGTAACAGCAACAACAACAGCAGCAGTAACAGTAACAACAACAAAAAACAGCAGGCAGTAACAGTAACAACAACAACAACAACAGCAAGCAGAACAGTAACAGCAACAACAACAACAGCAGCAGTAACAGTAACAGCAACAACAACAGCAGCAGTAACAGTAACAGCAACAACAACAGCAGCAGTAACAGTAACAACAACAACAACAACAGCAGCAGTAACAGTAGCAGCAACAACAACAGCAGCAGTAACAGTAACAACAACAACAACAGCAGCAGTAACAGTAACAGCAGCAACAACAACAGCAGCAGTAACAGTAACAGCAACAACAACAACAACAGCAGTAACAGTAACAACAACAACAACAGCAGCAGTAACAGCAACAACAACAACAGCAGCAGTAACAGTAGCAACAACAACAACAGCAGCAGTAACAGTAGCAACAACAACAACAGCAGTAACAGTAACAACAACAACAACAACAGCAGTAACAGTAACAGCAACAACAACAGCAGCAGTAACAGTAACAACAACAACAACAGCAGCAGTAACAGCAACAACAACAACAGCAGCAGTAACAGTAACAACAACAACAACAGCAGCAGTAACAGTAACAGCAACAACAACAGCAGCAGTAACAGTAACAACAACAACAACAGCAGCAGTAACAGTAACAACAACAACAACAGCAGCAGTAACAGTAACAACAACAACAACAGCAGCAGTAACAGTAGCAGCAACAACAACAGCAGTAACAGTAACAACAACAACAACAGCAGCAGTAACAGTAACAACAACAACAACAGCAGCAGTAACAGTAACAACAACAACAACAGCAGCAGTAACAGTAACAACAACAACAGCAGCAGTAACAGTAACAGCAATAACAACAGCAGTAACAGTAACAACAACAACAGCAGCAGTAACAGCAACAACAACAGCAGCAGTAACAGTAACAACAACAACAGCAGCAGTAACAGTAACAGTAACAGCAATAACAACAGCAGCAGTAACACTAACAACAACAACAACAGCAGCAGTAACAGTAACAGCAACAACAACAGCAGCAGTAACAGTAACAGTAACAGTAACAGCAACAACAACAGCAGCAGTAACAGTAACAGCAACAACAACAGCAGCAGTAACAGTAACAGCAACAACAACAGCAGCAGTAACAGTAACAGCAACAACAACAGCAGCAGTAACAGTAACAGTAACAGCAAAAACAACAACAGCAGCAGTAACAGAAAACAGCAACAACAACAGCAGCAGTAACAGTAACAGCAACAACAACAGCAGCAGTAACAGTAACAGTAACAACAACAACAACAGCAGCAGTAACAGTAACAACAACAACAACAGCAGCAGTAACAGTAACAACAACAACAGCAGCAGTAACAGTAACAACAACAACAACAGCAGCAGTAACAGTAACAGCAACAACAACAGCAGCAGTAACAGTAACAGCAACAACAACAGCAGCAATAACAGTAACAACAACAACAACAGCAGCAGTAACAGTAACAGCAACAACAACAGCAGCAGTAACAGTAACAGTAACAACAACAACAACAGCAGCAGTAACAGTAACAACAACAACAACAGCAGCAGTAACAGTAACAACAACAACAGCAGCAGTAACAGTAACAACAACAACAACAGCAGCAACAGTAACAGTAACAACAACAACAACAGCAGCAGTAACAGTAACAACAACAACAACAGCAGCAGTAACAGTAACAACAACAACAGCAGCAGTAACAGTAACAACAACAACAACAGCAGCAGTAACAGTAACAGCAACAACAACAGCAGCAGTAACAGTAACAGCAACAACAACAGCAGCAATAACAGTAGCAGCAACAACAACAGCAGCAGTAACAGTAACAACAACAACAACAGCAGCAGTAACAGTAACAGCAACAACAACAGCAGCAGTAACAGTAACAACAACAACAACAGCAGTAACAGTAACAACAACAACAACAGCAGCAGTAACAGCAACAACAACAGCAGCAGTAACAGTAACAGCAACAACAACAGCAGCAGTAACAGTAACAGTAACAACAACAGCAGCAGTAACAGTAACAGCAACAACAACAGCAGCAGTAACAGTAACAGTAACAACAACAACAACAGCAGCAGTAACAGTAACAACAACAACAGCAGCAGTAACAGTAACAACAACAACAACAGCAGCAGTAACAGTAACAGCAACAACAACAGCAGCAGTAACAGTAACAGCAACAACAACAACAGCAGCAGTAACAGTAACAGCAACAACAACAGCAGCAGTAACAGTAACAACAACAACAACAGCAGCAGTAACAGTAACAGCAACAACAACAGCAGCAGTAACAGTAACAGCAACAACAACAGCAGCAGTAACAGTAACAGTAACAACAACAACAACAGCAGCAGTAACAGTAACAACAAAAACAGCAGCAGTAACAGAAAACAACAACAACAACAGCAGCAGTAACAGTAACAGCAACAACAACAGCAGCAGTAACAGTAACAACAACAACACAACAGCAGCAGTAACAGTAACAGCAACAACAACAGCAGCAGTAAACAGTAACAACAACAACAACAGCAGCAATAACATAGCAGAACAACAACAGCAGCAGTAACAGTAACAACAACAACAACAACAGCAGCAGTAACAGTAACAGCAACAACAACAGCAGCAGTAACAGTAACAACAACAACAACAACAGCAGCAGTAACAGTAACAACAACAACAACAGCAGCAGTAACAGTAACAACAACAACAACAGCAGCAATAACAGTAACAGCAACAACAACAGCAGCAGTAACAGTAACAACAACAACAACAACAGCAGCAGTAAACAGTAACAGCAACAAAAAACAGCAGCAGTAAACATAACACAACAACAACAGCAGCAGTAACAGTAACAACAACAACAACAGCAGCAGTAACAGTAACAGCAACAACAACAGCAGCAGTAACAGTAACAACAACAACAACAACAGCAGCAGTAACAGTAACAGCAACAACAACAGCAGCAGTAACAGTAACAGCAACAACAACAGCAGCAGTAACAGTAACAGCAACAACAACAACAACAACAACAACAGCAGCAATAACAGTAACAGCAACAACAGCAGCAGTAACAGTAACAGCAACAACAACAGCAGCAGTAACAGTAACAGCAAACAACAAAAAACAACAACAACAACACCCAGCAATACAGTAACAGCAAAAAACAACAGCACAGTAACAGTAACAGCAACAACAACAGCAGCAGTAACAGTAACAGCAACAACAACAACAACAACAACAACAGCAGCAATAACAGTAACAGCAACAACAACAGCAGCAGTAACAGTAACAGCAACAACAACAGCAGCAGTAACAGTAACAGCAACAACAACAGCAGCAGTAACAGTAACAGCAACAACAACAACAACAACAACAACAGCAGCAATAACAGTAACAGCAAAAAACAACGCAGCAGTAACAGAAACAGCAACAACAACAGCAGCATAACAGTAAACAGCAACAACAACAACAACAACAACAACAGCAGAAATAACAGTAAACAGCAACAACAACAGCAGCAGTAACTATAACAACAACAACAACAACACACAGCAGCAATAAACAGTAACAGCAACAACAACAGCAGCAGTAACAGTAACAACAACAACAACAACAGCAGCAGTAACAGTAACAGTAACAGCAACAACAACAGCAGCAGTAACAGTAACAGCAACAACAACAACAACAACAGCAGCAATAACAGTAACAGCAACAACAACAGCAGCAGTAACAGTAACAACAACAACAACAACAGCAGCAGTAACAGTAACAGCAACAACAACAGCAGCAGTAACAGTAACAGCAACAACAACAGCAGCAGTAACAGTAACAGCAACAACAACAACAACAACAACAACAGCAGCAATAACAGTAACAGCAACAACAACAGCAGCAGTAACAGTAACAACAACAACAACAACAACAACAGCAGCAATAACAGTAACAGCAACAACAACAGCAGCAGTAAACAGCAACAACAACAACAACAACAACAACACAGCAATAACAGTAACAGCAACAACAAACAGCAGCAGAAAACAGTAACAACAAACAACAACAACAGCAGCAGTAACAGTAACAACAACAACAGCAGCAGTAACAGTAACAACAACAACAACAGCAGCAGTAACAGTAACAGCAACAACAACAGCAGCAGTAACAGTAACAGCAACAACAACAACAACAACAGCAGTAACAGTAACAACAACAACAACAACAGCAGTAACAGTAACAACAACAACAGCAGCAGTAACAGTAACAACAACAACAACAACAACAGCAGTAACAGTAACAACAACAACAGCAGCAGTAACAGTAACAACAACAACAACAGCAGCAGTAACAGCAACAACAACAACAGCAGCAGTAACAGTAACAGCAACAACAACAGAAGCAGTAACAGCAACAACAGCGTAACAACAGCAGCGGTAACAGCAGCAGCAGTAAGAACAGCAGGAAGAACAGCACCACCACCATCACCACAGCAGCAGTAGTAACAGCAGTAACAGCAGCAGCAGTAACAACAGCAGGAAGAACAGCACCACCACCATCACCACAGCAGCAGTAGTAGTAACAGCAGCAACAGTAGCAGCAGTAACAACAGCAGCTCCACCACCACCCTCACTTCCCCTACTGTAACATAGCCATCATGGCAAAAAATACTTTCTCTCTCTCTCTCTCTCTCTCTCTCTCTCTCTCTCTCTCTCTCTCTCTCTCTCTCTCTCTCTCTCTCTCTCTCTTTTTTTTTTTACACAGGGTTTGACAAGGTTAAGGATCCCTAGCTTTATTGACAGCTATTTACAGGTTAAGGATTCCTAACTTTATTGGCAAGCTAAGAGCTGTTACCTACATCAGCTCATTTGAAAGCATTTTTATTGTTATGAGACATACAAGTAGGGAACAGGATGAAGTTGGAGCCATCTGTGGGCCAGCATTTTCATTTGATCAACTGACTTTATCTCGTTGACATCATTATCCTGTACGAATGTGTTCCATACTCGAGTCATCCTGGGTATGTATGATCTCAGATGGAGTGATGTTCTGGAGAAGGGTACAGCCAGAGTGAAGTTGCTGCTTTCTGCCCGTCTTGTGGCATAAAAGCTTGTTTCACGCTGTCCTCGAAGTGGATCCAAGTGTGGTATTTTGACAATATTGGCCTTGTACATAACAGTAAGGCCACCCACATCCCTCCTATGTTGAAGGCTCTGCTGAAATGACAGATCTATCCAGGATGGGTCCAGGCGAGAGATGAGACGTCTTGCTCTGTTCTCTACTCTGTCAAGCAGTCGCAGATGAGAGGGGGGACAGGCAAACCAAGAAAGTGGAGCATACTCAAGGTGTGAGCGTACTCTCTCTCTCTCCCTCTCTCTCTCTCTCTCTCTCTCTCTCTCTCTCTCTCTCTCTCTCTCTCTCTCTCTCTCTCTCTCTCTCTCTCTCTCTCTATCTCTCTCTCCTCTCTCTCTCTCTCTCTCTCTCGTTCCCCAGCATCACCTCCGTCAAGTAACGCACATGGCGGTGGTCGTTCTAGCTGTGTCATTTCCTGTGCGTCCTCGTTAATAAGCTCAACTTAAACGCTTTTAAAAAGAAGTTTTTGCACCTGGCTTACATTTCTATCACTTCAGGCGTGGGAGAGACACTCTTTATTGTCTGGGTAAGCTCTCTGGGGCTCTACGGAGCTCTCGGAGATGATCTGTAGAGCTCTTTGTCAACTCTGTCTTAAATAGATAGTCGGTGGAGCCTTTTAGTGATAACTGTGGAGCTCTGAAAAGGTATTTTTCGTCATTGAGAGCGTTCAAGGAGCTCTAATAGAGTATTTAGCCACACTGAGGGCGTTCCCGGAGCTCTAAAGACCATGCTGAGCTCTGTTCAGGAGCACCAAGAGCACGACAACTCTCAGAAACACCTTTCACCTCAGCTCTGAAAATATTTCGAAAGACTTTCTAAACCGGATCAAAATAAAAGAACTGTTGTTTAC
>NW_026509997.1:0-13873 GCF_026875155.1 Cherax quadricarinatus | reverse complement strand
CATTCCCCCCCCCCCACCACGGGTGCCACCCCCCACCCCACTCCCCCCACCACCCCCTCCCCCGGACCCACCCCCTTTCCGCCATTCACCACGCTGCTCCACCCCCCCATGCCCCACCCCCTTTCACCCCATCCCCCCACACCGCCCCCCCTCTCCCATGAGCCTATAACTACCACCCACAACTGCTGCCCCCACCACTACCCCCCACTTCTACCACCCATGCACCCACCCACCCACCCTCTCCACCCATCACTACCTCTGCTTCCTCCGCCATCCCTGGATCTAATATATACATTATCAATCACTTTCAGTTTGGAACATGTCAACAAAGAAAATTGAAATAGATCTTCCAGGACATGCAGATGAAGTTTTCACAGTTGACTGGTCCCCTGATGGCCAGAGAGTTGTTAGCGGTGGCAAGGATAAAATCCTCAAGATGTGAGTAATAAATACAGTCTCTCCTCACTTAACGACGAAGTTCCGTTCCTAAGAGTAGGTCGGTAAACGAATGGATTGTTAAACAAGGATCATACTATAGTGGTAGTGAGTTTGTGTCAACCGTCTTTAGATGTTGTTTTAATATCACCTTTGCACCATTTGTAGCATTTTTAGTGTATTTTTAAATGTTTGTACAGCAATGTACTGTATATTGTAATAAAACAGAATAGAGGAAATCAAGTCTAATATACATTACACAGGTATGCATACTGAGCCTCTCGTATGTCTGAGCGGTCGTTAAACGAGTATGCGTTAAGTGGGGAAAGGACTATGTATAATACTATAGTTTAAAACAGTGATGGTGTGTCTTCAAAACATTGCTAGGCTCAGCAAATGACACTCTTAAGCTTTTTGACAATGCTGAAGTATGCATACTAATTTTTTCCTTTTATGTATTTAACCCTTTGAGGGTCGAGACCCCTGCTCGCAAACTTGCTCCCAGGTTTGATGAATTTAAAAAAAATAATTTTTTCTTGTGAAATGACAGAAAATCTTTTTCTAAAGGTAATGAAACTAAAAGCACAAAATTTGATGAAAACTTACAGAATTACTCTCTCATGAAGTTAGGAGTCTCCGTGATATTTATGAATAGGCGATTTTGCCCACTTTGAGCCCTATTTTGGGCTAATTCAATTGTTCCAGTTGACCAAACTCATAGCTGTTTAGCTAGAACTCCTTTTATTCTATAAATTGAGTACAAGAAACTGCCCATTTGCCTATTTTAACTACCCAATAAAGTGATCAGAAATTACTAATTTGGCCAATTTCACACAAAATTCAAGAAAGGCTAATTTCAAAATAGGGTCCAAAATAAATAATGTAGATATCCCTGGTACTAAAATAGCATTTTCTCTGTTCATTAGTCATGTCTCTGGGCCCCTCTTATATTACACTTGCTTTTCATTTTGAATTTTTATTCACACAAAAAAATAGAAGATTTACTGTTATTCAGACTACTGGGAAAAATTGTATAATAAGTTAGTGCATTTTGAGTGCATATTAGACTGGCCAGTTGACATGTAATTAGAGTGTGACGTGATTTTTTACTTGTGAACATCTACAAAAATCGAACATCTCTGCTATTTTGATCCCATTTCAAGCTACTTTTAGTCTGTAACCAACAAAATCTCTTATTTCGTTTTATCTTCCTTTTTTCAAATGATCCCAGGAACTAAATACAGCCTAAAAACCATGAAAATCCCCACAAAATGTTTTTTTAACCAAAAACACCATCCCATGACTGCATGCGCGGTTTTTTTATACTGTGCACACTGCCATGCAGACCCATTCTTCATAGTGGTCTTTAGTTTCCCTGCAAAATTGGAAATGAAAAATTTTGGTTATTATTACGGGACGACCCGACTTAAAAGCTGTAATATTACGGGGACCGCCCCAAAAGGGTTAAATTATTTTTCATGCTTGATAAAAATTTTCATTTTTTTAACTGTAAAATTTTGGCTTGATTGAATTTTTTTTCCATTTAATTTTTTTTTCAGTCGACTGAATGGCAAAACTTTGAAATCTTTCTTAACCTTAAAGTTCTGGAATAATTTAAGTGTTTCAAAAATATAGAAACTACACTCTGCAGAAAAGCAGTCATGTTGAAACCATTTTATTAATGGCTTTTCCAAGTCAGAAGATTTCAAAACCCAAAATTCTATTTTGATTTTTTCTTGGAATCTTCTGACAAATATCTTAAGTTGATTTTGGGGAAGTTTTTTTTTTTTTTAAGTTAAATTTAGTAACGAGAAGGAAATTCTAGAAAATTTTTTTCTAATCCCTCTTAGGTATTGGAATGCGTTATAAATTAAGAATTAAATTTTTGATATGTTTTTAATTGGTTAAGTACATCCCTCATTTAACGATGGGACCATTCCTAGGACCACGTTGGTAAATGAATTCATCACTAAGTGATGAGCATACTATCATGGTAGTGGGTTGTGTCAACCATCTTTGATATTGTTTTATTGTCACCTGTGTACCATTTATAACATTTCTGGCATATTTTTAAATATTTATACAGCAGTGTAATTTTTTTTTTTCAACAAGCCGGCCATCTCCCACCGAGGCAGGGTGACCCAAAAAGAAAGAAAATCCCCAAAAAGAAAATACTTTCATCATCATTCAACACTTTCACCTCACTCACACATAATCACTGTTTTTGCAGAGGTGCCTAGTTTAGAAATATATACCTATAAAAATACACAAAATGTCCCTCCAAACTGCCAATATCCCAAACCCCTCCTGTAGAGTGCAGGCACTGTACTTCCCATTTCCCGGACTCAAGTCCGGTTATATAAAATAACCAGTTTCCCTGAATCCCTTCACTAAATATTACCCTGCTTACACTCCAACAGATCGTCAGGTCCCAAATACCATTCGTCTCCATTCACTCCTATCGAACACGCTCATGCACACCTGCTGGAAGTCCAAGCCCCTCGCCCACAAGACATCCCTTACCCCTTCCTTCCAACCTTTTCGAGCACGACCCCTACCCCGCCTTCCTTCTCCTACAGATTTAAATGCTCTCCATGTCATTCTACTTTGATCCATTCTCTCTAATGACCAAACCACCTCAACAACCCCTCTTCAGCCCTCTGACAATATTTAATAACTCCACCCCTTTTTCCCTTAATTTTCCACACTCCGAGTTTTCTGCATAATATTTACACCACACATTGCCCTTAAACAGAACATCTCCTCTGCCTCCAACCACCTCCTTGTTGCTGCACTCACAACCCAAGCTTCACAACCCTATAAGAGTGTTGATATTTTCTATACTTTCATTTCATTCCCCTTTTTTGCCTCCATAGATAACTTTTTTTGTCTCCACATATACCTCAACGCACCACTCACCTTTTATCCCTCATCAATTCCTATGATTAACCTCATCCTTAAAAACCATCTCCCCCTTTCCCAAAATTTCCTTTTCCAAAAACCCCCCCCCAATTTAAAAATTTTTTTTACAAACATTTAACCCCCTTATCCCAAATCTTTTTTTTTCACTTTTAACCCCTCCCTTTTTAAACCTTCCCAAATCATTTAATTTTAAATTTTTTTTAGAACTCCCAAACCTTTCCCAAGAAAAAAACAACTTGTCTTCCCATTTTGATTCGCCCCCATTTTTTAATACCCCTCTCCCAAACCTACTTTTTTCTTTTAACCCCATTTTTAAAAAATTCAACCTTCATTAATTTTGCAAGTTTTTAAGGGAATTCCCCCCTTTTCTCCCCAAACCCCCCTGGTAAACCCCCAAAAAATTTTTTACGATTAATTTACCCTACCCAATTTTTTTCAACAGAAATTTTCCCCCCTTAAACCATCTATTTTTTAAACCTTGAAATAAAAACCCCCTCCCTTTTCAAAATCTTTTCACAATACCTGAATAAAATTTAAAAAAAACCTTAAAATAGTTAATTAAAATTTTTATATGCATTTGAAGGTTTTAACCTCATTTTAAACATATTTGCAATAAACCCCTTTATCAATATTTTTTCACTATTACGTATTTATAGGGTTTAAAAAGGGGGAGGGAGTTTTCGGGCCCAATTCAAAGGGGGAATTTCCTTTGTGAGAGCCGTTTAAGGGGATTTAAACAGGAGTTTTAAATTAAAAAAAGATCAGGTTTTTTTGGACTTTTAAAGGGTTGGGTTATTAATTTAAAAATGTTTTCCCCCGTTTAAAAATTTTCTTCAAGAGACATTTTTATCTAAATCAATTTGATTTTTTACGGGAATTGGGTTGAAAGTGTTTTTATTTAAAATTTTGGGATTTTTAAAAGGTTTAAACTTTAATTTAAAATAAAAAAAGGTGTATAAAAAAAAATTTGTTCAAAAAGATTTTTTTTTTTTGAAAGGGGTTTTTTAAAGGGTAAATTTTTTTTTGTAAGGGTATTTGTTAAAAAAAATGTTTTTGCTTTTTTTAATAAAAATATTTCCTAAAATATTTTTTAAAAAAAAGAATTTTTTTTAAACAGAAATATTTTTTCTTTTTGAAAAATTTTTTTAAAGAGAATGTTTTTCTTTTTTTATCCCCTTTAGTGGAAAGGAAAAAATTTTATGAAATGGTAAAACCAAAATAAAAAAAAATCCTTTAAAATTTTTTTTTAACCATTCCATTTCCCCCCCCAAAAATTTTTTTCCCCAAATTTTTTTTTTTTTCTCCTGAATTCGTCTTTTTATAAACCCTTCTTAAAATTTTTTTCCCTTGTTTGTTCAAAATTCCCCTTTTATTCTTTTGTTACCGGCAGGGCAAAAACCTGTATTTTTTAAAAATTTGGGGGCCCAGTGTTTTTTTTCTTTTCAATAAAAAGGATTTTTTTGGTTTTTAAAGTAATTTTCCCTACCAGGGGGGAATTTTTGGAAAATTTGTCCTGGTTTCCTTTTCAGGAAAATTTTTTTTCCTTAAACAGGGGGGTTCCCAAAAAAAATTTGGGCACTTTTGGGGGGAAGTCCCCTCCGGGGGGGGCGTGTACACAATTCATTTTGAATTGGGAGTTTGGGAAGTTCTCCTAATTTAAAAAACCCAAAAGGGGGGGGCCCCCGGTTTAAAAGGAAACATGTCCATAAAAATTTGGAGTTTAAAATCTGAAAAAACTCATGGGGTAAGAAAGAAAATTAATTATTATTAAAATAAAAAAAACGACGGGGTATCCCCCGGGGTAAAAAGGAAAAAATTATAAAAGGGGGGGGAGCAGGGTTAACAGCCGGGGGGGAGGGAAGAGGGGGAAAAGGGTGCAAAGGAAGAAAAAAAGGGTAAGGGAAACGGGGAAGGAAAGTAAGTCGGGAAAAAGCAAGAGAGAGTGAAAAGGGGGCCCATGGAGAAGGGGGGTAAAAAGACAGGGAGGAGCCGAAAGGGTAAATTCGCGGGGGTTTAAAGGGGCAGCCAACAAAAAGGCGACGAAAATTTTGGGCTGGCTTTTAAGGGGACAAATTCCTTGAGATAATGAGTGCATTCCAAAAGAGGAGAGAGACCCCCAATAACATGGTAAAGAAAGGCCATGCCAATGGAAACCCCAATTTTTGGAAAGAGACCGGTTTTTGCCCAAGGGGGGTTTAAGGGGAAGTTTTTGCGAAAAATACCAAAAGGGCCCCTTGAAGGTGGAGTATGCGAGGCGAGGGCCCCTTTTACCCGTAGTAAACTGCCCGGGGCCCCAAAAAAAACTTTTTTATGCGGAAAAAAGGGGGCCGACCAAATTATACATTTTGGGGGTGGGGTGAAATTTTTTTATACAAAAAGCCTAAGGGGGTTGGACAAAAAAAGTCCCCCCAAAGATCAAAAAAGTGCGGGGGGGGGGATATAATTGCGAAAAAAAGGGGAAAAAAAAAATGTTTTTAACCGTAAAACTGCGGGAAATTTAGCCTGTTAGGCCCGGTCCAAAAAAGGCATAAAGGGGTGGAAATGGTCAAAAAAAAGAGGGGAAGGAGAAAAGGGGTTTTCGAAAAGGGAGGGGAAAAAGCGCCCCGAACAGTGGTTCCCCAGGGGGGAGGAAAATGAATGAACTTTTAAAAAGGGGGGGGAGTGGGGAAAGACAAGAGCGAAGAGGCGAAGGAGAAGGGGAGTAAACGGCCGAAAAATAAAAAAGTTACAAATATCAGTGATTTCTTTAAAGAAGATTGCGGAGACGGGCGACATACCAGCAGGGTCCCCGGGATGGAAAATAATTTGTTCTCAAATCTGACAAAAAGGGGAAAGCCCCGGGAAAAAAAAGTACCTTGGGGAAGGGGAAGGGCTAGGAGGTAGAGGAGTGCCCTAAAAACGAGGGGAACCAAACAAGGAAAAAAATGGGGGGAATTTTGGCAAGGGGGGTTTGAAAATCGCTAAAAAGATCGGGTTTTTAAAATTTTTCCCGGTTAAAGGTTAAGGAGGAAGGAGGTTTCCGGATAACCCCCCAAAGAGAGGGAAAATTGGGTTTTTCAGTTGGTAGGGAGTAAGGTCAAAAAAGATCAGAAAAAGGGGCCCAGAAATGATTTTTTTTTAAGTCGGAAAAAACCCCGGTGGGGGCCCCTTTAAAACAACGGTCAGGTAAAAGGGGTTAAGGGGAAAATTACCCTGGGGCAATAGAAAAGTCACCATGGTTTATTTAGGAACTAGGGGGAAACTTTAAAACAAAGAAAAAATGGTGAGAAAAATTTGGGGGGAAAATTTTGGGGGAAAAAATCGGGGAGAAAATTTAAACCCCCAAACCGGGGCCCCCTTCATTAAAAAGTTCAAGGGAAATTGGGGGGGGGGGGGTTTCCCCTCGAACCCAAAGGGAAAGTGGGGGGGAAAAAAAAACCTAAGTTTTGGTAATTTTCCAAGGAAAAAAAATTGGCAAAATATGGTTACAAAAGGTTTCAAACATAAAAAACCAACGTAGAAGGGGTTTGGTGAACGTCCCTTCAAAAGCCAAAATGGAGTGGAGAGCTTTTGTGTGTCCTAAATACCACACTAAACGTCTATTTACTAGGCTTTCCTTCTTTGAAAACTGCACTGGAAAGAGCAATGGGCGAAAAAAGTGGGAGGTTTTTATGTCCCGTAGGCCTGGGTTTGCGGAAAAGGAGAACAATGGCGGATTTCCAAGCTGTGGAAAACCCTTTTTTTACCAAAAAGATTTTTAAAAGGGGTAATAGGACTGAAGGGCTGATGTTTAAAAGTTTTTAGCTACGAATAGAATGTCGTCGGGCCCAGCTGCCGGGACGACAAGTGAGGTGTTGCCTCAAATTTTTGAAGTGTAAAAGGCACATTAACTGTTCTCTCTGAGAGAAAAAAGTCCCGGGTGCTAACTCCTGGCGACTTTGAGGAAAAAATGAGGGGGATAGATGGAGTCCCGAGAAATACGGGCCAGATGATTTCCAATTAAATTGCAACATCTAGTGGGTTTGATATCACACCGCAACCCGCAGAACAGGCCGTCGGAGAAAATTTACCCCTCATTTTCGTATTTTTTTCCCGACTGCCTCATAGAGGGGAAACAGAGGGTTTTGGGGGAGAAAAAATCTCGCCCCCAAGTGCTTTAGCGTCACGGGAAAACCCGGGGAGGATCGCACCTTCTGTTTAAAAACAAGGGTCGCTTGTGGGTTTTATTTTACCGGTACCCGCCCCATGCAGCGCGTTTCAAAAGCTGACGAGCACAAGAGGGACACCAAGGGGACGCATTTTTTGGAATGCCTCCCGAAGTTTGGGTATAGAATGGAAGCTGCGGGGAAAAAAGGAGGCGAGAAGAGGGGTAAAAGTTCATCGATGGGGGACAAGAAGGAACCTTTAAAAAAAAAGTCAGGTGTGAGTAAAGTTCCAATTTGCCCGATTAAATTTCCGCGTGGGGGGGGAAGAGGTGGGGGAATGAAGGGGGAATAAAAATGTTGGGGAATGATCACTGTCATGTAAGTCCCGGGGGAACAGACCAATGAAGTCTAATGCGGCAGGAAAAGGGAAACTGAGAGATCGATGCAAAAGAGATATGAGTCCCCAGATCAAAATGGTGTGAGAAACCCGATTTAAAAAATGGAGGGGGGGGTGGCAAGAAAAGCCTTAAGAATTCCGGAAACACAGTGAGACTCCCCCCCAAGGAAAAGGTGGGGATTAAAATCCCAATAACAGAATCGGTGGCGGAAGAGAACAAGGGAAGGGAAAACCGGGAAAAGATAAAAGCCGGAAAGGGGGAGAGATATAAAAAACAGAGCGTTACACCTTGAAGTGGAACGGGGTGCTGTTATGCAGCAAGTTTGAACAAAGTGTGGTACAGATATCAGGCGGGGAAGAAGGGCAAAAAATTTTTTATTAAGCCCCTCAGGAAAAGGATTGAAAAATACAATAAATTTAGCCTGGAAAATGAGAAAAAACCAGAGTGTAATTTTGGTTCCTGAAAACAAACACCAACAGGGGGAAATGGGAGGTAACATCGACCCCCCGATTACCCCCGAGGCCGGATATTTTCCCCTGTAATAGGCCATGATTTTCAATGAAAAGAACGAAATCCGCATAAGGGTTTTTTTAAAGGTAGAAGGGTTTTGAAAAGTCCCCTGCGGAGGAGGGAAAATGTTCAGCGCAAAAGGAAAGGTGCGCGTGAAGAAAGGGTTGCGCAGATGGAGCAAGGGGGAAAAAAGAGCGAAGGGGAAAGGGCCCTTTAGGTTTGATCTCTGCAAAATTTCAGAGATTTCTTTTAAGTTTTCGGGAATTTAGGAGCGAGGGAACAAATTGGGAATGGTAGGGGAGGGGATAAAGATTTTGGGAAATGATTGGGCTGTACCAAGTAGGGGGGGCGAAAGGGGGGAGGGAAAAATGGAGAAGCGTGGGGGGGGACAGAAAAAACAGGGCCCGGGGGGTGGGAGAAAAGGAAGAAACTTGGGGGGAACAGGGGGGGAAAATACATTCGAGAAGGAGGGGGAAACCCCCTGCACTTGTAACTGAGCCAGTGAGAGGGGAAGAAAAGGGGGCAAGACAGGGAGGGTAAAATGAGGAGGGGAAAAATGGGGGAGGTGTTACCGGACCTTTTTTTTTACTTTTTAAATAGAGGGCATTGGGAGGAGGTGGTCGAGTCTCGTCTACTGAGCTTTTAAGAGAGAATCGAAGAAGCGAGATTTGACTGAGGCGTTGAAATAGGGCGCTAGCCGAGGGGCAGCAAAAGGATTTGTACAGGGGTGATTTTGGAGAGGTAACCACAGAGGTGGGGTGAAGATGGGATACCGAAGTGGGGGACGTTTTAAAAAGGGAATAAGAAACACTGGGAGTTCCCTTGGGGCGGAGATGAGAAACTCCAGGCCTAAAAGGGGACCTTCTGTCCTTTTGGGGAATGGTTTCCCGCTGTTTAAAAAAGACCCGACAACCGAAGTACGAAGGGGGGAGCCTCATGACAGTTAAGGCAAAGGGAGATCGATTTTCAGATATTAGAATGGTCACGGCCCACGATGGGCATTTGGCGATAGACTGCAATATTTCGCTGGATGGCCAAATCGCCCGCAAATTTTACACTGTTGGGTGTAGGGACACCTTCGAACTTGTAACCGAGTCCGCATATAACTGAGGGTGGAGTTCTGGGTGTCAAAAGTTTTAAAAGCCCCATTCGGGTATCGTCCCCGCCCCCGGGGAGGGAAAAACGTAAAGGTCTACCTGAGGGTTGGGAGATCTTGGAGTTTCCAGCTGTTTAAAGTCGGGCCACATGTCTGGAAAATTTTGTTGAACTATGGTATGGGGCAGAATGCGGTACCACTACAAGAAGAGGGAATGATGTTTTTCAAAGGGTGAAGGAACGATCAATGGGAAAACAGAGACTCCGAGCCTGGGGAGATTCTTGGGAATGATGCGCTACCGCTTTAAGAGCAGAAAAGAAATTCTTTACCAAAAATGGCGTAGGAGTGCCCTTGCCAAAACTATGGTCAGAAAGATAGGGAGTAGAGGAAGTTGGTGAAAGTGAAGAATTTATCCACGTTCAGTCTGAAAACGACGGAAAGGGAAAGAAGGACGTTCGATGTTCTGAGAAGAAAGAGAAGGGAAGGGGAGAGTATCATCAGCAGGAAATTTTCTGCTTTAGGGGGACCAAATGGTCCGCGTGGGGAAAAGGCGGGATTTTAAAATTTCCGCACCGTAGAGGAGAGGCCCGGGAAATGAGAGGAGAGCGAAGGTCGATAAATCGAAGAGTCAGTCGAGGCCTCAGTACCTGAAGGGGTGAGGAAACAGCACCGGCAATAGGGACAGAGGGATGAGGAATGTCTGAAGGGGTCCAAAAACAGGGGGGGTCAAACCCGGTGCGGGATCAAGAGGGCCCCGGGGGTCCATTCCATGGACTAGGGCTGCCTGGTTTGGTTTCTTTTCTTTTTGTTTTTTTAAAAAAAAAAAAAAGAAAAGAAAAGAAAAAAAAATAAAAAAAAAAAAAAAAAAAGGGGGACCGGGGGGATAGGTCCTAGGAGGAATGAAAGGGCCAGAAATCTCCCCCGCGCCCAGGGACCTCAGACCGCAAGTAGCGCAGATGCGCGGAACCCGTGCCATACCCAACCATCAGTAGTAAACAAAAATCCGGGGAAACAACCTCAATCTGCCCACTACTAGGGACAAAAGAGAGGGCGGCCGGGTATCCGCCACAAAAACATACCCCTTTGGGCCCCCACCCCCGGAATCCGAAAGGTGGTTCCAGAATCACTCGTCGCCCAAAGACACCCAAAACACTCCGGGATACAGGAGAGGGTCGGGGGCCCCCACGACCAATTCCCGGGAAAAAACCCAGCAAGAACCTCAACGGAATGGGATGGGCCCCCCTATCCTTTCTCCAACCCGGAACTAGCGGCCCGTGGGGGAATCCCAAAAGGGCAAAAAAAGGAAAGGGGAAAAGGGGGGAGGGGGAGGAGGAGGGGAAAGGAAAAAGGGGGGGGAGGTAGGGGAGGGGATTGGGGGTAAAAGGTTCGGGCTAGAAGAAGACCGATAGGGCTAATTCCCCCAACCCAAAAGGGCCCCTTCACCACGCCAAGGACCCCCCTTTAAGGGTAAGAAAGAAAAGATTGTGAGCCCCGGCCAGCATTTTGCACTGTGATGATGTGTGCTCCACTCTTAAGAGTGTGAAATTAAATATTTTGACTAACATGGCACAGGAGCACTTTGCTGATGCTATGATCAGATAGTTAGTGGGAGATGTCGGCTGCAGAGTGAAAAACTCAGTCCTTGAGTGAGGGAGTGAGTTTTTTTCTAAATATTTCTGGAAGAGCGAGAGGGGCGAAAAACATGCCCGTTAAAGGCTGTGCTCATTTAGGCTTGAAACCGGAGGTGGTCCAACCAGAGTTGTGCGGGTAATCTGAAAATCGTTGCACAGTAGAGGGAGAAACTGGAAGCATTATCAAGGATGTGGGAAGGTAGAATGTATCAAAGGAGTTAGGTGTAACCCCAGTACCAGAGGTAGGCAATGAAGTGTTACCTGCAGAAAATACCAAGGTGTTAGAAAGGTCCGAAGAATGGTCCGATTGTGAGGCAGGGTCAGAAGAGGGCGCCCCAGCAGAAAGGGGTCAGGGAGGAGAAGTATCATGGATTTAGGACTTCATGGTTAGGTCACTGTCTCTTGTTTTTGTGAAATAAGGAGATATAAAAAAGCAAGACATGCTAAAAACTGGCAATCCAGGATAGTAACCTCACATCCACTGAGCCACCTCGGGTGACAAAAGAGAGGGCAGTCAGAAACTCACCATAAGGCATCCCTCCTTCAGTCACCACCTCCCGAATCTGACAGGCAGCCTTCAGAGATACACTTGTCCCCCGAAAGACATCACAAGCTGCCCTCAGAAGTTTGGGAGAGGGACTGGGACATCCTTTGATGATCCAGATTTCATGGCAAACTAAAACCACCACCTCAACAGAATGTGATGGACAACGATACCTGTCCCAGACCTAGGAGCTAGAATTCTGAGGAAAAGACCCTGAAGGCCAAAAGTAGGAAAGGGAGGAGAGGGGAAAGGAGGAGGGATCAAAAGGGAGGGATGGGGTAGGAAAGATGGATTGGGGGGCTTAATCAGATTCTGTCCAAAGAAAGACCGAAGGGTGCAGTTACTCAGACCAAAAGCCTCTTCACCATACTGAGGAACCCCCATGAAGAGGAGAAAATGCAGAAATTCTAAAATGTAACAGCTTAGTCAAGTGAAGTCTGGTAGAGATTTTGAGACAAGCTTGAATAAAGAGGTTTACAGAAAGTTCTTGCAAGACAGTTCCTGACACTTGGACAAGTTTTAAAATTTGGGCATGTTTCTTATCTTCAGGCATCAACACTAAACACTTAAGCCAGGTCACATAATAAACTGTTTTTGTTGCTTTGAAAGTCATTTGTAACATTAACAATTTTATTTTGGCATTTCTGACAATGTAAATAATGTATGAATAAATATATTATAGATATTGAGATTAAAGAGGAATGATATTGATAACATTACACAAGTTGGTGTAAATAAATAGTGCTAGTGTTAAAAATCTTATTTAATATAATACTTCCACATCTTTGTCTAAATGCAATAACACAATCTATTGCCTCATAAAGAAGCAAAAACTTACCAAATCATAAAAAAATACACAATACAGTCTGAGTTCATCTTCCTTCAGTAGCTACAGATGCACTGTACAAGACAATGAAAGCTTGTCATTTAAACTATAAAAATGTAAAACCCACAGTTATCAGTGTACTTTACAAATGCATAGACAAATATTTTATGAAAATTCTCTCTCTTAAACTAAGAGAGTTTCAGTAGTACATTACAAATATACACAAATAATTCACATCAATAATATATCAAGCCAATGCAGTAATGCTGGAAGGTTTCTGCTTCCACGTCTACTCTTCAGTTTTTACAAACAGTTTAAAACAAAGATGGCCCCACACACCAACATACAGAAACCCGACATGCACAAAATGTGTTACTTCTCTCTTCACCAGACACAAATGTGCCCTAAATATCTAACATATATTTAACACAAGGAAAATGACTTCAAAATTATATTTATTAGTAAATGTATGTTATGTTGTCTTCCTGTCTTGGGTGCTCCCTCTTAAGCAGACTTTTCATGTCATATGTTAGTTATCATCATCTAACAGGCAGCCCATGATGTGATCCACTTAATGCTTTTTGGTCATCCACTTCTTTTTGTACATGACCACATTTAGAGATTCAATTCATCACACATTTTGCAGTAAAATGCTCCTGGGGCAGATTAAAAATGAAGTTTACTTTTAGCTGTACATAATATTCTCCGGTTGATAGCCACACTAGAGAGAACCCATGATCCAGCTCTCAGACCTAACCAGTCTTGTCTATCACATGTTATCACTCAAACTTTCATTTTCTGAATATGAAACTTTTAAATAACAAAAAGGCACAATACCGTGCTGGAACAATACACAAATAACCCACATAAAAGAGAGAAGCATACGACGACGTTTCGGTCCGACTTGGACCATTGACAAAGTCACACAGTCAGTGTGACTTTGTCAAGGTCCAAGTCGGACCGAACGTCGTCGTAAGCTTCTCTCTTTTTTGTGGGGTTTTTTTGTGTATGAAACTTCTATTGAATAAATTATATGTAGTTAATAATTTTTTAAAATGCAACCTCCAGAAGACACTCATGAGGCTCAGACTATAAGTTAGTTGGAATACGTATTTTATAGAAGCTTGAACTTGCAGCACAGAAGCTAGGAAGATTGCGTCACTGTCATTTTTCATTTGTCCCAAAACGTCAAATAACTGAAAAATTATTATAATACAATAGGGCCCCCCCTTACGGCGTTTTGCTTTACGCGTTCCGCTAATACGGTCATTTCAAATTTTGACCAAAACTCGCTATACGGCTCCCTCACCTGACTTTCTAACAAAGGGCACCGTGCCCCACCTGGGTTTTTTTACTCCCCGTGAGATCCGTAAGACTCCTTTCCCTT
>NW_026509996.1:0-14617 GCF_026875155.1 Cherax quadricarinatus | reverse complement strand
ATCACTCTTTTATGACCTTATCACTACACTGCTGCTATAATCAACCAACATATGTATTTGTTAATATTTCAGATCACACCGTTAACCCAATTAACTGTTTGGATATTTTGTGTCAACACTGCGGCCAGTAGCCTGATCAGCTGACTGCTACCCTCCCTCACTCAAATTTCATTCAAATTTAAATTGTAAAATTCTTGATCCTATCACATTATTCGCACTATTGAAAGCTATTACACTCTTGTAGGTATGTTCACTGATTCACTCACGTACGATGACCGCTAATAATATCTTAGGACAGCCACTAAAACGCTAAATCCTGGAGCACTATTTAGCGATACTGCTTCACGTGTGTGTGTGTGTGTGTGTGCATGTGTGTGTGTGTGTGTGTGTGTGTGTGTGTGTGTGTGTGTGTGTGTGTGTGTGTGTGTGCATGTGTAATTATGTGTTGAATTATGTGTGGGTTTATTAAGTGTCTGAAAAGTAGGTGGAATTGTGCGTTGGAGTGTTATGTGGAGTCTCAGTGGTCCATTGCCTGACCACAACCTCTTGTGACATGACTCCCACCCTCCTGGGACTTGACCCGCACCTATTTATAATGTTGCCCTCTATACTTGTCCTACCACCTTGGCTTATAGTAACTTACTTGCCTTGTTCCATAGATTACCAATTGCTATTCCTTATTGAGTACTTGAGTGCCTATTCTTTATCGTGCTATGAGAGTTGGACCATTCACAATCAGCTTGGAGGTTAATTGGAACCTGAAACCCCACACCAAACAATCACTCATAGGTGAATACAGTACTTGCAATGCAGCTGTAGCAGCCTGTAAATTGCCCAACTCTATGTGACGTCTTGACGTAGATCCACCTCAATTTCTTCTCGTTATATAGTGTACCCTATTCACTGTATTTTTTCACTGGTCACACGATTGTTTCACTTTATTATCTTTCTTGGGTGACACGTGGCAACGTCGCCTGAGCACACACACTAGTCTGCCCGCTCTGACTGCGCCACCATGTTTTATTTTCTAGATCAATTACAAAATTGTGGCTCTCCCCACACTTTTGTGGCTCAGGCAGATCGTAAATCACTTCAGGGAATTGTTCACTACCCCAACACACTTAACAACCCTTGCAGAACACTTGGGTAGCCCTCAAAAACACTTACATTCCCAGAGCACGGAAGGCGTGACTCGCACACGCGAGTCATGTGTGTGTTGTGTGTGTGTGTGTGTGTGTGTGTGTGTGTGTGTACTCACCTAATTGTGGTTTCAGGGGTCAAGACTCAATTCCTGTCCCCGTCTCTTCACTGAGTGCTACTAGATCCCCTCTCTCCTTGCTTCATGAGCTTTATCATACCTCATCTTAAAGCTATGTATGGTTCCTGCCTCCACTACCTCACTTGCTAGACTATTCCACTTCCTGACTACTCTATGACTACTTTATGACTCTATGACTATGTGTGTGTATCTGTGTGTGTACTCACCTAGTTGAGGTTGCAGGGGTCGAGTCCAAGCACCTGTGTGTGTGTGTGTGTGTGTTGTGAAGGGGGAAGAGGAAAAAGGAGGAGGAAGAGAGAGAGAAAGAGTAGTGAGCAGGGAGGGAGAGAAGGGGGAGAGTGCATGTACTCACCTAATTGTGGTTGCAGGGGTCGAGACTAAGCTCCTGGCCCCGCCTACAGGAATGTGTGTGTGTGTGTGTGTCTGTGTGTGTGAGGAATATATGGGTGAGGGAATACTGCAATGGGCCTACTGGCCTATGCGAGGCAGGTCCAATTCTTCCAGTGTCTTAAGTTAATGCTTTGACCTAGTGAGGTCAGACACGTCACTTAAGGGAGAAGCAGTGCATCCGACCTAGTAGCACAAGCTAGTCAGGTCCAACTCACACCCACCCACACCCACTTATGTATTTATCCAACCTATTTTTAAAACTACTCAACATCTTAGCGTCTATGACGGTACTCGGGAATTTGTTCCACTCATCCACAACTCTATTACCAAACCAGTGCTTTCTTATATCCTTCCTGAATCTGAATTTTTCCAGTTTAAAGCCATTGCTGAGTCCTGTCTATGCTAGTTATTTTTAGCACTATTTATGTCCCCTTTATTAATTCCTGTTTTCTATTTATAAACCTCAATCATATTCCCCTAATTCTACGCCTTTCGAGAGAGTGCAGATTCAGGGCCCTCAGTCTATCCTCATGTATCCTATTTCTGATACATGGGATCAACTTTGTCATCCTCCTCTGTACGTTTTCAAGTGCATTTATCTCCATTCTGTAATACAGTGACCAAAACTGTGCGGCATAATCTAAATGAGGCCTAACCAAAGATACATAGAGTTGAAGAACAACCTGGGGACTTCTATTATTTATACTTCTTGCTATGAAGCCAAGGATTCTGTTAGCTTTATTGCGAACACTTATACACTGTTGTCTTGGTTTCAAATTACTGCTAACCAGAACTCCTAAATCCTTCTCGCAATCAGTAATATTAAGATCTACATTATTTAGTTTATATATATTTTAGTTATATATGTTTATATATTGCAATCGTGTCATTACGATTTCGTGAGTCGTATGAAGTTATACTTTGTTAGGTAAAAGAACACAAGAGTAACTATTGTGACATTTTATTGCCACAATAAGATGTCGCATTAGTTGCACTTGTGTCCTTTTACCTCACGTTGTTGGCAATTCTACCAACATTATTACTATACTTACTCTCAAGTCTTTCTCTCTCTAAATTAGGTCTGCAGATTTTGTCCCCAGAGTCTATACTATGTCCAGTCATCTGGCATCTTCTCTAATCTCAATAACCTTGCATTTGCCGGGATTGAATTCAAGCAACCATTTACCTGACCAATCGTGCAGTTTGTCCAGCCCTTATCTATTTGTATTCTTATTAGTTTTACATCAGCGCACATCTGACTCAGTTCTATCTGGTGTGTGAGTCACAGAAACCAGAGACAGTATTGTTCCTAAAGCCGAGCTTATTACCGCTTGTTTCTCTTACCCATTCTGACATCGCTGTCCTGACAATCTATCTTTGATTCCTTACACTAAAACTATACTCCATGATCTGCCGGAGAATGTTCCTAGTTATTTCAGCCAGCTTCTCAAGTTTTGTCCCAGTTGTGTGTGGGGTACAGTATCATAATCCTTCTTGGAGTGTAAGAAATACAATCCTTCAACAATCTCTCTCCTGCTTTATAGCTCTGACTTGTTATTTATGAAAGCTTTCCTCATGAGGTGCTCTACCACTCTCCTGTCTACCTTCTCAGTTACCTTATACTGTATACATAACTGACTGTTTGTTTGTTTGTTTTGTGTGTGTGTGTGTACTCACCTAGTTGAGGTTGCAGGGGTCGAGTCCTAGCTCCTGGCCCCACCTCTTCACTGGTCGCTACTAGGTCACTCTCCCTGAAACGTGAGCTCTATCATACCTGTGTGTGTGTATGTGTGTGTGTGTGTGTGTGTGTGTGTGTGTGTGTGTGTGTGTTGGTTAGTATAAAGCCAGGATCAACAGTGCAATCGTCATCACTCTGCAAGAGCAACACATCCCGGGGAGGTCACCATGGCAACATTTAGGTGCGTGCAGCTTCTGGTGCTGGCTGTTACAGCGGCTGCTCAGTCAACACAGTTTTTACAGGAATTATCCAACACCCTCCTCCTCAACCAGCTGGCAATATCTAATGTGCTAGCAGAGAGAGACTCAGGCGTCAGAAGTAAGAACAACAACAGTAGTGTGATGATGGTAATGTGCTAGCAGAGAGAGACTCAGGCGTCAGAGGTAAGAACAACAACAGTAGTGTGATGATGGTAATGTGCTAGCAGAGAGAGACTCAGGCGTCAGAAGTAAGAACAACAACAGTAGTGTGATGATGGTAATGTGCTAGCAGAGAGAGACTCAGGCGTCAGAAGTAAGAACAACAACAGTAGTGTGATGATGGTAATGTGCTAGCAGAGAGAGACTCAGGCATCACAGGTAAGAACAACAACAGTAGTGTGATGATGGTAATGTGCTAGCAGGGAGAGACTCAGGCGTCAGAGGTAAGAACAACAACAGTAGTGTGATGATGGTAATGTGCTAGCAGAGAGAGACTCAGGCGTCAGAGGTAAGAACAACAACAGTAGTGTGATGATGGTAATGTGCTAGCAGAGAGAGACTCAGGCATCAGAGGTAAGAACAACAACAGTAGTGTGATGATGGTAATGTGCTAGCAGAGAGAGACTCAGGCATCACAGGTAAGAACAACAACAGTAGTGTGATGATGGTAATGTGCTAGCAGAGAGAGACTCAGGCATCAGAAGTAAGAACAACAACAGTAGTGTGATGATGGTAATGTGCTAGCAGAGAGAGACTCAGGCATCAGAGGTAAGAACAACAACAGTAGTGTGATGATGGTAATGTGCTAGCAGAGAGAGACTCAGGCGTCAGAGGTAAGAACAACAACAGTAGTGTGATGATGGTAATGTGCTAGCAGAGAGAGACTCAGGCGTCAGAGGTAAGAACAACAACAGTAGTGTGATGATGGTAATGTGCTAGCAGAGAGAGACTCAGGCATCAGAGGTAAGAACAACAACATAGTGTGATGATGGTAAGTGCTAGCAGAGAGAGACTCAGGCATCAGAAGTAAGAACAACAACAGTAGTGTGATGATGGTAATGTGCTAGCAGAGAGAGACTCAGGCATCAGAAGTAAGAACAACAACAGTAGTGTGATGATGGTAATGTGCTAGCAGAGAGAGACTCAGGCATCAGAAGTAAGAACAACAACAGTAGTGTGATGATGGTAATGTGCTAGCAGAGAGAGACTCAGGCATCAGAAGTAAGAACAACAACCGTAGTGTGATGATGGTAATGTGCTAGCAGAGAGAGACTCAGGCATCAGAAGTAAGAACAACAACAGTAGTGTGATGATGGTAATGTGCTAGCAGAGAGAGACTCAGGCATCAGAAGTAAGAACAACAACAGTAGTGTGATGATGGTAATGTGGAGATGGAGTCTTGGCTTACTCGTGGAGACACACCTCGTGTTTAAAGTAATTTTATCTTGCAGAAATTTATATTTTCTTTAGAGATTTTGTATTTGAGTTTAATTACAATTGTGTAATTTCCTGTGATATTATTTATCTCCAGCTTCATTTATTATGTCTTACTCTTAACTTATGGTTGGGTAACATAAAGTGTCTGTATATTTGTATATAAAGGCAGTATGTTTCAGTTCTCAGACATTATAAGTCTTTCTTCATATTACTCGTAATTATCTGAATTTTATTTATCCATCAGCTTGACCTCGTTCTGGTCTATTCTGTGAGCTAATGTTACCGTGTACCCGGTCTATTGTCACAAACATTTTACATGTGATCATGTTTCTTTCAGTTCACTATTTGTGTACGTCTCTGTGTGTGTGCGTAGTCACCTAATTTCACTCACTTAATTATGGTTGCAAGGGTCGAGCCTCAGTTCTTGGCCCCGCCTCTGCTGGCACTTACTGGTTTCACTATATCCTGGTTGAGTGAGCACTATCATACGTAATGTTAAACTATGTATTCTACCTCTGCTACTTCACTTTCTATGTGGTGCCACTTCCAGACCACTTTCTATGTGGTGCCACTTCCAGACCACTTTCTACGTGGTGCCACTTTCAGATCACTTTCTATGTGGTGCCACTTCCAGATCACTTTCTATGTGGTGCCAATTCCAGACCACTTTCTATGTGGTGCCACTTCCAGATCACTTTCTATGTGGTGCCACTTCCAGACCACTTTCTGTGTGGTGCCAAACTTCCAGAACCACTTTCAAATTGGGGTTTGCCACTTCCAGCCCCACTTTCTATGTGGTGCCACTCCAGACCACTTTTCTGTGGGGGTGCCACATCCAGACCATTTTTCTATGGGGGTGCCACTTCCAGACCACTTTCTATGTGGTGCCACTTCCAGACCACTTTCTATGTGGTGCCACTTCCAGACCACTTTCTATGTGGTGCCACTTTAAGACCACTTTCTATGTGGTGCCACTTCCAGACCACTTTCTATGTGGTGCCACTTCCAGACTTCTTTCTAGGTGGTGCCACTTCCAGACCACTTTCTATGTGGTGCCACATTCAGACCACTTTCTATGTGGTGCCACTTCCAGACCACTTTCTATGTGGTGCCACTTCCAAACCACTTTTCTATGAGGTGCCACTTCCAGACCACTTTGTATGTGGTGCCACTTTCAGACCACTTTCTAGGTGGTGCCACTTCCAGACCACTTTCTATGTGGTGCCACTTACAGACCACTTTCTATGTCCCGCAACTTCCAGACCACTTTCTATGTGGTGTCACTTCCAGACAACTTTCTATGTGGTGCCACTTCCAGACCACTTTCTGTGTGTTGCCACTTCCAGACCACTTTCTGTGTGGTGCCACTTCCAGACCACTTTCTGTGTGGTGCCACTTCCAGACCACTTTCTAGGTGGTGCCACTTCCAGACCACTTTCTATGTGGTGCCACTTCCAGACCACTTTCTAGCTGGTGCCACTTCCAGACCACTTTCTATGTGGTGCCACTTCCAGACCACTTTCTATGTGGTGCCACTTCCAGACCACTTTCTAGGTGGTTTGCCAACTTCCAGACCACTTTCTATGTGGTGCCACTTCCAACCACTTTCAAATGGGGTTTGCCACTTCCAGACCACTTTCAAAGTGGTGCCACTTCCAGACCACTTTCTATGTGGTGCCACTTCCAGACCACTTTCTATGTGGTGCAATTTCCAGACCACTTTCTAGGTGGTGCCACTTCCAGACCACTTTCTATGTGGTGCCACTTCCAGACCACTTTCTGTGTGTTTCCACTTCTAGACCACTTTCTGTGTGGTGCCACTTCCAGACCACTTTCTATGTGGGGGTCATTTCCCAGACCACTTTCTATGTGATGCCACTTCCAGACCACTTTCTATGTGATGCCACTTCCAGACCACTTTGTATGTTTACCTGGAGTTTACCTAGCCCTTTGACTGTCGAAGGGCCCAATCCTGAAGTTGCTCCTGGTGTCGCAAAATATTCAAAAAAAAAAAAATTATTTTTTCTTATGAAAATGTTAAGATTATTTTTCTGATTGTTTTAGTCCCAAAAAAAAATTTTTCCCATCAGTACTTACCGAGATATAGAGGCATGAAGTTTGCAGAAAATGAGCCGCGTATGGCAACAGCGGCGACTGCCGCTCACCCGGAAACTTTAGTTTACTTGTTTTTGAAGGTTTTTGTTTTTTTTTTCATATTTTATTTTTTCACATAACTTATGTGGCCTTGTGAGACCAAAGTAAGGTGGCAATGTACATAATACACTCGTTTGTGTAAACACCAATAAGCACACAAACATATTATCAATATATTGGTTTACAAAACTTGTTTACAAAAACAAACAATACAAAAAATTGTTTATTACTATTGTTTCTATAATATATATAACCAAAACATCACTGAACATAATCCTAGAAGTTCTGTAGCCTTTTGGAAACCTCTGTGAAACATGGTGTCATACACAGTGGGGGGTTTTACACTCCCTCACACAATAAAACAAGTGTCATCACATGGTGTTTTACACTCCTCACACATAAAACATGATGTCATACACAGTGGTGTTTTACACTCTCACACATAAAACATGGTGTCATACACAGTGGTTTTTTACACTCTCACACATAAAACATGGTGTCATACACAGTGGTGTTTTACACTCTCACACATAAAACAAGGTGTCATACACAGTGGGGGTTTACACTCTCACACATAAAACATGGTGTCATACACAATGGTGTTTTACACTCTCAACACATAAAATCAGTGTGTGTGCATTTTTGTTGAATTTTTTTTTTATGTGCAAAGACAAAACACCTCGTCTGAGCAGTTTTCTTCAAAGTATTAGCAGGCATTTGTGTTAGTAGTTTATCCTAGGTAAAAGGTCGTGTGTCCATCATTCCTTCCTAATTTCCTTCATTCCTTTCCTACCTGGAGGCTACCTGGAGGGCATTCCAAACCCCTCTTCCTACATTCCTTCATCTGTCCTTCATTACTTTTTTCCTTCCTTTCATCTAGTCCTTCCTTCATTCCTGCCTTCCCTTCTGCTTCTGGTTCTATAATATATATACACATATATAGTCACTAGATACTTTCATAAAACTGCTATTATCACCCTTCAGCAAGCTTGTCTTGTGTGCGAGTGTGTTGGCTTATAATTGTTTTGAGTCAGGAGTTGCAGCTGTCAAAATGACATATTCCTCATTACTCACTCCCCCTACCGCCTGTCAAAACAATGGGTTGGATGCTGCTTCCCCCTCCATTCTATCTAATTTATCTTTCTCCCTCATTCTATCTCTTTCAAACTGTCTCTCTTTCTCTCTCTCTGTCTATCTCTGTCTCACAGGTACACATAAATACAACTATACATATGTAAATACCAGGATAACCCAAAAAATCCAGACAAAGTGCTATAAACTCTGCCCTTTAAGATGTGAAGTAAACGTATGATGACACAGTCCCTTTTGGCTCTCTCTGAGACAGAGCTAGACGGGAAAACAGGGAGCTTGGCAGACAGACAAATATTTGTTCGTCATCATCTCCTCCTCCTCCTCCCTCCTCCTCCTCCTCCTCCTCCTTCTCCTTCCTCTCCTCCTCCTCCACCTCCTCCTCCTCCTCTCCTCTCCTTTCCTCTCCCCTCCCCCCTCCTCCTCCTCTCCTCCTCCTCCTTCTTCCCTTCCCTCCTCCTCCTGGCTCTTGACAGATGGACAGCTGCCCCCCTCCCTCCACCCTCGTTTACGCTCATCAAAGGTCAGCTCTTATCAGATGTTATCTCCCCTTTATCTTGTCACTGTTCAGGGGGAAAATGTTTTCATGCCTCAAGGAACATATTATTACATATTATTATTATTAGGTATTAGGTATTATTATTATTCTTATTCTTCTTCTTATTTTTCTTCATATTCTTCTTCTTCTTCTTTTTCTTTCCCCCTCCTCCTTCCACCTTCCTCCTCCTCCCCCCCCTTCTTCCTCCTCCTCCCTCCTTCTTCCTCCCCCCCTCCTTCCTCCTCCTCTCTCCCACCTCCCTCCCACCTCCTCCCTCCTTCTTTCTCTCCCCCCTCCTTCTCTCCTCCCTCCTTCTTCCTCCTCCCTCCTTCCTCCTCCTCCCTCCTTCCTCCTCCTCCCTCCTTCTCTTTCCTTCCTTCCTCCTCCTCCTTCCTTCCTCCTCCTCCTCCTTCCTTCCCTCCTCCTCTTCTTCCCCCTCCTCTTCTTCCTCCTCCTCTCCTCCCCTCCTCCCCCTCCTCCTCCTCCTCCTCCACCTCCTCCATTGCTTTTGGTCTCAAAAATCCTCGAAATCATGAAATTGTTCTTCATTGACACTTTCCCTCTGTGTTAGAGCATCACTTGGAAGAAAGAGTCCCAGATTTTCAGGGAAGTCACATATTTCTTCCGCTAGACATGCTGAAAAAGGACGACTGAAATGGTATTCCCACAATGCACCAATGGCTCCCCGATTTTTTTTATATGGTGCACACTGACCATGGAGACCCATTCTCTCACATGTGGGCCTACCAGCTTTCTCCTGCTTGATTTGAAGCCACTAGAATTTATGCGTATAGATACGTCAAACACGGTATCTCCTATGACGTACATATACGACCGCGACAGTCAAAGGGCTAGAGAGAGTTCCGGGGGTCAACGCCCCGGCGGCCCGGTCTGTGACCAGGCCTCCTGGTGGATCAGAGCCTAATCAACCAGGCTGTTGCTGCTGGCTGCACGCAAACCAACGTACGAGCCACAGCCCGGCTGATCAGGAACTGACTTTAGGTGCTTGTCCAGTGCCAGTGGTGCCACTTTCAGACCACTTTCTATGTCGTGCCACTTCCAGACCACTTTCTATGTGGTGCCACTTCCAGACCACTTTCTATGTTGTGCCACTTCCAGACCACTTTCTCTGTGGTGCCACTTCCAGACCACTTTCTATGTGGTGCCACTTCCAGACCACTTTCTGTGTGTTGCCACTTCCAGACCACTTTCTGTGTGTTGCCACTTCCAGACCACTTTCTGTGTGTTGCCACTTCCAGACCACTTTCTATGTGGTGCCATTTCCAGACCACTTTCTATGTAGTGCCACTTCCAGACCACTTTCTATGTGTTGCCACTTCCAGACCACTTTTTGTGTGTTGGCCACTTCCAGACCAACTTTCTGTGTGGTGCCACTTGCAGTCCACTTTCTATGTAGTGGCCACTTCCAGCCCACTTTTCTATGTGGTGCCACTTCCAGACCACTTTCTATGTGGTGCCACTTTCAGACCACTTTCTATGTGGTGCCACTTTCAGACCACTTTCTATGTGGTGCCACTTTCAGACCACTTTCTATGTGGTGCCACTTTCAGACCACTTTCTATGTGGTGCCACTTTCAGACCACTTTATGGCTAACGACGTATTTCCTAAGATCCCTGTGATTCACCTGTGCATTTAAATTTGAGTTGTGACCTTGTGTACCCGAGACCTGCCTCTCAGAGTGACTCTCCTTGTCCACCTTATCAATTCCTCTTAGTATCTTGTAAGTGGTAATCGCGTCACCTCTGATCTATCTGTCCTCTAGTGTCGTCAGGTTTAGCTCCTCTAGCATCTCCTCATAGGTCATAACTCTCATCTCTGGGACTAGTTTCGTTTCAAATAGTTCTATTACTAACTCTACATACTCTATGATGGGCCTGACACATGTTACTTATAACATTGTGAATACCTCCGGGTGGATATTCCTGAAAGTTACCCATAAATTTGCCAATCTCTCGTTTGCTGCAGCGGTTATTGGGTTATTGTGTACTGCTAACGAAATGTTCAACACTGTGTTCAGCCTGAGGTCCTTCTTGACGGAAGTTTGCAGCCTTTGTACCCCGAGTCTGTACACTGTTTCTGGACGTCTTAACTCTTCTCCGATTTTCAAAACAGACCCTAGTGGAACCCCACTTGTCAAACTCATCCATTCTGACAACTCTTTCTAGACAGTAACTGGTTGCTTCCTTCCCCTTAAGTTTTCCGTGATCGACTGAAGTGATTTTCCAGTAATTCTTTGCCGCCTGTTTCTCTAGTTTTTGTGCCAGTCCACTTTTTCAGATACAGCATCAAACGCTGCTTGAAATACAAAAAAAAAAAAAAAAAAAAAAATGCAGTTGACCAATCCCTCTCTCTCCTGCCTATTTTTTGTTGCCTTACCTTAACACAAGATTTGTGAGACAGGATTTTACCATGTCAAAAACCGTTCTGGTTTAAGTTTATGATTCAACTTTCCAGATGCTACACTACTCTTCTCCTGATAATTTTCTCCATAACCTCACATACTATGAAGGTTAATGAAACTGACCTGTAATTAAATGCCACCATTTTGATTATTGTGACTGCATTTGCAGTTTTCCAGACATCTAGCAGCTGCCCTGTACTCACCTATTTATGGCTGTAGGGGTCGAGTCATAGCTCCTGGCCCCGCCTCTTCACTGATTGCTACTAGGTCCTCTCTCTACTTGCTCCATGAGCTTTATCAAACCTCGCCTTAAAACTATGTATGGTTCCCGCCTCCACTACCTCACTTTCTAGGCTATTCCACGGCCTGACTACTCTATGACTGAAGAAATAAATTCCTAACATCCCTTTGATTCATCTGAGTCTTCAGCTTCCAATTGTGACCTCTTGTTTCTGTGTCCCATCTCTGGAACATCCTGTCTTTGTCCACCATGTCTGTTCAGCGCAGTATTTTATATGTCGTTATCATGTCTCACCTGACCTCCTATCCTCCAGGGTTGTCGGCCCGAATTCCCTTAACCTTTCTTCGTAGGACAATCCCCTTAGCTCTGGGACTAGTCTTGTTGCAAACCTTTGCACTTTCTCTAATTTCTTGACGTGCTTGACCAGGTATGGATTCCAAACTGGTGCTGCAAACTCCAGTATGGGCCTGAAGTAAATGGTTACCTGGAGGTTATTCCGGGGATCAACGCCCCCGTGGCCCGGTCCATGACCAGGCCTCCCGATGGATCAGGACCTGATCAACTAGGCTGTTACTGATGGCCGCACGCAGTCCAACATAAGAGCCACAGCCCGGCTGATCCGGCACTGACTTTAGATATCTGTCCAGCTCTCTCTTGAAAGCAGCCAGGGGTTTATTGGCAATTCTCCTAATGCTTGATGGGAGGCTGTTGAACAGTCTTGGGCACCGGACACTTATGGTGTTTTCCCTTAGTGTACCAATGGCGCCCCTACTTTTAATTGGGGGCGTTTTGTATTGCCTGCCCAGTCCTTTTACTTTCGTAGGGAGTGATTTCTGTGTGCAGATTTGGGACCATTCCTTCCAGGATTTTCCAAGTGTAGATTATGATATATCTCTCCCTCCTGCGTTCCAACGAGTACAAGTCAAGTGCTTCCAAGCGTTCCCAGTAGTTAAGTTGGCTTGACAGAACTTATACGTGCAGTAAAGGATCTCTGTACACTCTCTAGATCTGCGATTTCACCTGCTTTGAATGGAGATGTTAATGTATAGCAGTATTCCAGCCTAGAGAGAGCAAGTGATTTGAAAAGGATCATCATTGGCTTGGCATCTCTCGTTTTGAACATTCTCATTATCCATCCTATCATTTTCTTTGCACGTCGATCGTGGCACTGTTGTGATCCTTGAGAGTGAGATCCTCAGACATTACTACTCCCAGGTACAGAGTCTTGAAACGATTCCTTTCTGAGGTATCGGAATGATATCCTTAGGATTGCTAGACGCCCATACCTGCAGCAGTTTATCTGATTGATGTGCGCCTCAAGAGATATGCTCGGTGTTATACTCACCCCAAGATCTTTTTCCTTGAGTGAGGTTTGCAGTCCTTGGCCACCCAGACTATGCTGTATCTGTGGTCTTCTTTGCCCTTTCCCCAATCTTCATGACTTTGCATTTGGCACAGTTAAATTCAAGGAGCCAGTTGCTGGACCAGGCTTGTAGCCTGCCCAGGTCTCTTTGTAGTCCTGCCTGATCCTCGACCGATTTGATTCTCCTCATTAACTTCACATCATCTGCAAACAAGGACACTTCTGAGTCTATCTCTTCTGTTATGTCATTCACATATACCATAAACATCACAGGTCCTAGGACTGACCCCTCTGGACCCCACTTGTCACAGGCGCCCACTCTGACACCTCGTCACTTACCATGACTCATTGTTGCCTCCCTGTCAGGTATTCTCTGATCCATTGCAGTGCCCTTCCTGTTAGGTGTGCCTGATGCTCTAGCTTTTGCAGTAACCTCTTGCAAGGAACTGTGTGGAAGGCCTTCTTACAGTCCAAGAAAATGCAGTCTATCCACCGCTCTCTCTATTCTCCTACTTCTGTCACCTTGTCATAAATCTCCAGTAGGTTTGTGACACAGGATTTTCCTTCCGTAAAACCATGCTGGTTTTGTCGATTATACACTTGTTTTCTTCCAGGTGCTCCACACTCTCCCATGATGATCTCCATGACCTTGCATATTATACACGTTAGTGATACAGGCCCTGTATTTTTATTGCCTCATGTCTCTCTCCTTTCTTTAAAAATTGGGACTACATTTGCCACCTTCCATACCTCAGGGAGTTGCCCAGTTTCAGTGGATATGTTAAAGATCTTTGTTAGTGGCACATACAGCATCTCTGCTCCCTCTCTAAGGACCTATGGAGAGACGTTTGTCTGGTCCCACCACCTTCGAGGTGTCAGGCACACATAGCAGCTTCTTCACATCCTCCTTGGTTATGTGTACCTCATCCAGCACTTGTTTGTGTACCTCCCTGTTCTGATTTCCTGGAGTCCTATCGGTTTTCCACTGTAAATACTTCTTTAAATCTTGTGTTGAGCTCCTAAGATACGTCTAGGTCGTTTCTTGTGAACTCCCCATCATCCTTCCTCAGTCTGATTACCTGGTCCTTGACTGTTGTTTTCCTCCTGATGTGGGTATACAACAGCTTCTGATCAGACTTGACTTTCGATGTTAGGTCATTTTCATACTGTCACTGAGCCTCCCTTTTTATCTGTGCAATGCGTTTCATGGCTCTTCAGCTAATCTCTTTATTTTCCCGGGTCCTTTGACTTCTGTACCTTTTCCAAATGAGAGAGTGGGTGAGATGTTTTCAACAAATTTTGTTGAAAATAAGAAAAAAGTTTTGGAGTGAGATTAACAAGTTAAGGAAGCCTAGAGAACAAATGGATTTGTCAGTTAAAAATAGGAGAGGAGAGTTATTAAATGGAGAGTTAGAGGTATTGGAAGATGGAGGGAATATTTTGAGGAATTGTTAAATGTTGATGAAGATAGGGAAGCTGTGATCTCGTGTATAGGGCAAGGAGGAATAACATCTTGTAGGAGTGAGGAAGAGCCAGTTGTGAGTGTGGGGGAAATTCGTGAGGCAGTAGGTAAAATGAAAGGGGGTAAGGCAGCCGGGATTGATGGGATAAAGATAGAAATGTTAAAAGCAGGTGGGGATATAGTTTTGGAGTGGTTGGTGCAATTATTTAATAAATGCATGGAAGAGGGTAAGGTACCTAGGGATTGGCAGAAAGCATGCATAGTTCCTTTGTATAAAGGCAAAGGGGATAAAAAGAGTGCAAA
>NW_026509995.1:0-14829 GCF_026875155.1 Cherax quadricarinatus | reverse complement strand
AATTAAAAACCCAACTTTTCTTCAAAAGGCCCGTACCTTTACGAAAATCAGAACAAGGAAAAAAAACTCTTAAATTTTTTACCAGGTCAACCAAAACCAGCACTCTTAGGGCCTTCCTAACAAAAAAAAACCCGGCATCCCCTTCGGCTATCAGTTGGGGCCACAGGGAGTGCCCCCAACAGACTCCGGCCACCTTCCCAAAATATTTCCGCTTTGGGCACCTAGTCAAGCCCACCTCAAGCATAGGTGACCTTTTTCCCCCCAAACCAACCTGAATGTCAAAAAAAAAAGCATGGCTTCCTTCGATGTCCACCCCTCCACCAAGTTCCTATGACTCTGCAATAAAATTTCTGAGACAGGGTCACTGAAAACCACGACCCCCCTTTACCCTTCTAGATTTCATAAATCTATGGTCTTTTTTTAATTTTCAACTTCTTCAAGTTCGGGACAACTGTTACAAATGTTTTTGGGATGGAAAATTGGCAGCCCGCTCAGTGCGTGCTTGCCAACCTCTTCAGGGATGGAAAACCTGGAACAGAGAAATTCGCACCCCCACCCCAACACGTTACCCGGCTAGATACGTTGATGTAATTTTGGGTTTTCTATCCGAGACGTCCAAATATCCAGGCCCTTCTCAACAAATCAATGCAGTTGAACCTCAATAAAGTTTACATTAAACCGAAACGATGGCAAATTTCCTTTTCCCTCGACTTCCCCCTGTGCAGATCTCCCGACAGTGCCCAAAATTTCCTTCAAAGTGTTAAAAAAACCTCCCCAACAAGGACGATTTTATACACTTTTATTCACCAAGACACCCGCACAAAGAGAGGAGTCCCTCATTGGCTTCTTTTTAGAGCTCTTGATCTCCAGCCTTGTTTCTAAAGAAGAATCCTTACAAAAACACAACCCTTTTACACGCTTCATTTCCCATCTTTCTTCACCGAGTTTGCAGCCCAAGGCAAAGTATCCTCAACAAACCGCCAAAACCCCCCTAACCCCGTTCATAGTACTCCCATGTGGTGGGTTGACGAATACCCCGGGCACTTGCTAGATAACACAACGTTTCCCCCATAAAAACTTCATCTATCAAAGCCCCTCACTACAAAACCAGCCCCCAACCTTAATTCACAGCAGGCGTCACATTTCCCCTGGGGGTTTCTGTCCAAAAAATATGTAGGCGGACAGGTAGGATTTTGCAGTCCGCCTAAATGAGCTCGAAATGCCTCTAACAGAACGATGTAAGGTCGCCTGGTCCCCCACAGAAACTCCAGGGATTTGATGAATGGAATGAGGCACAATCGTTCTCACAACCCGCCCCAGAGCCCACGGTGCCCAGAAGCCTCCTAATCGCCGTCACCGACACAAAGAACGTAAACCTGGAAACTACAAAAATTTCAAAACATTGGCAACATGATATTAAGCCCCAACCCAATAAAACAGGAGTCCATGATTTCATCGTCTACCCCTCCTCATCAAAATGACTTTTCCCCAGGTCACGTGCTCCTCACATTCACTCTCCACCTATTATATAATGTTTTTTCCCTCTATATGTTAGAAGTGATCAAGGTCCCGGACAAACGTTTTTTAATAAAAAAGTCTAGGGTTTCTTACGTTCTTTCTAAACCCGCCCTTTGGATACTTTTTCCCCTCATTTTTATGGTTGTTAAAATTAAATTTTGGAAAATCCCCTCTTTTACATTAGGCTGCAGTTTCCCTACCTGAGTTAAACTCATTTGAACTTCTAGATGTTGGATAAAAATATATTGTTCTTGTAACTGTTATGTCTCTGATTATTTCCCTCGTTTTTTGGAACTCAGATCCGGGGTATTTTATTTCTAGGGGGATCAGTTATTTTTGGTTCAGTGGTATTTTTCACAAAGCCTCTTAGTTCCGTGGTATTCCCTGTTGAGCCGGGTGTTTCCCCGGAGATGTTTCTGGTATAACTTTGCGTTGCGCCATCTTCCATTTTAATGGGGGAGATTAAAACTCCAAGGAGTATATCTTTTGGGTGTGGGTTTTTTCAGCCTAGCCGACAGCTATCTAGTTCCCTTTAAACTAAACCATAAATTTCCTCAAGTTGGATGGGGTTTTATACGGGATAATTCCCAAAATTCTATTTTCAACTTTTAATGCCTAGATTCCTGTATCATTTTTGAATTGGGCAGTTCTGTACAACAAAAAAGTACCCTTTTACATAGAGTTACTCCCCCCTGTGCCCCCTTTTAAATTTCTGTCTACGATACTGTTATAGCTTTCTTTTTTATATCCCTTCATAAACACCCTTGGTGTGTCTATAAATGCTCCACACTGACATTCCTTTCCGAGAGGAGTCATGATTATCTTTTTTTTTCTTTTTTATTTGTTTTCAAACCCTGAAATTTGCAAAGGGGAAAGCATCTGAAAAAAAAGCAACACCGGTAGGAAAACTACACCTGGGGAAGAAGTTATGAAACCGGAAAAAATGCAAAGCATGCAACAAGATTACAGTAGTTCCCAGAGAAAGGGGTGTCAGCTCGAGAAAAAAGGCTAAAAGGATTTTACCTAAAAGGGGCCCCGGAGGACAAAAAATCCAGGGAAAACAGGGACTTCGAGTCCCCACTACAACCAAAAACCCCCGATGAAATTAGAGTTGGGGGAATATTCATGGCGTAGGGAAATGGATTGACCTCGATGAAAACTGGTGGAGGCAGATTCTGTGCATTTTTTTAAGAAAGGTGCAATAGGGCCCCCAATGCTAGGGGGAGAGTGAATCAGGGAAGCGGCAAGTTAAGGGCAGGTCCATGAGCTAAACTAAGTCTCGACCCCTGCAACCACATTGGTGAGCTCACGCGCGCACGCACACGCCGCCAAAAACCACAACACACACAACACACACACACCCCACCAACACACACACACAACACACACAACACACACACACACACACACACGCAACAAGGGGGCACAGTTGGGAATTTAAAAAACACAAATGAATCACAGGGATGTTAGGAAGTATTTTTTCAGCCACAAGTAGTCAGGAGTAGAAAAATTTTAGGAAGCGATGTAGTGGAGGCAGGATCCATACTAGCTTTAAGCAAAGGGATATAAAGCCACGGTTCGGGAGGGACCTAGTAGCGACCAGTGAAGGGCGGGCCAGGAGTTTGGACTCGGGCCCCCGCAACCCCAACTAGGGGTACAACTAGGTGAGTACAACACAACATACACACAGTGAAGAAAAGGGGCCCGGGAATATGAATCGACCCCCGAAAAAACAAATAGCGAGACACCACTCCATGTCGTCAGGTCGATATCCTTAACCTTGTTGCAAAAGTTTACAAATAAGGTTAGTTCCAGAGCTCAGGGGAATGTCCTACGAAGAAAGGTTTAAAGGGGAAAACGGCCTGACGACACTGGAGGACAGGAGGGTCAGGGAGAATGTAACGACATACAAATTACTGCGTGGAATAGACAAGGTGGAGAAAAGACAGGATGTTTCCAGAGAGGGGACACAGAAAGAAGGGGTCACTCTTGGGGCTGAAGACTCAGATGAGTCACAGGGATGTTAGGAAGTATTTCTTCAGTCATAGAGTAGTCAGAAAGTGGGAACAGTCGGCGAGTGGTGTAGTGGAGGCAGGAACCATACATGCTCTAAGACGAGGTATGATAAAGCTCATGGAGCGGGAGAGAGAGGACATAGTAAACGTTCAGTGAAAAAGCGGGGCCAGGAAAATGAGTCTCAACCCTACAAAACCACAATTAGGTGAGCACGCACCACGCACGCCCGCAACAGGCCCAAATGTCTATTGACAAGTACCCCTGGCAAAATGATTGACACAACCCCAACAAACCTTTAGCGACATGGGCTAGAGTGAGGGTTGCAGGGATGAACCGGACTCTGACCACAAATTCCTAGTTGATGATCTAATCAGCCAGACTTAACGTTAATGTTTAAAAGCTACCTATATATAGTTGGCACAGCAGTGCTTTTTGCTGGCCACTGTCAGGTTAGCACAATGCTTGCAACTGCCAATATATGGTTGGCACGGCAGTGCTTGCTAAGAAGCGCCTGAAGCCCCTCGAAAAGTACTCCTCAGAACTTAGGAGAGAAAGTTACACGTAATTTTAGTATCCCGGAAGATTCTGGAGGGTTTGGCCCCAAACTACAACTGAAATAACTACATATAAATTTCAAGAGGCTTGGCAGAGGGTCAAGATCCCTTTCCTGTGAAAAAGCGGGGGAAAGCGTGAGCACACGGGAGAGAACTCAATAAGTGTAAAGGGGCCCCACGCTTTTTTTTAACAATTTCCCCTGAGGTTTTAAAAGGGAGGAAACTCTACAGATTCCTCATATCAGTTCTTGTTTAAAGCTGGGCTGGGGTAAAAACTTTGGGGCCCAAAGTGCGGCCAACAGTAACAGCTTATTTTACCCAGGCTCTAAATCCATCGGGGGGCCCTGTTCAGGGCCCGGGCCCCCGGGGGGGCTTAAACCCCGGGAAATTTAACTCCAAGTAACTCCAGGTGGGTTTGGTATCAGGGTTCGGGGGAGGGGAGCCGCAAGGGCAATGACCTACGGAACAGCTACGGGGTATTTTTTACATGACCCAGTTTTTTAAATGAGAAAAAGGGAAAAACCCCAAGGTATGCTAGAATATTTTCATGGCAAAAAATGGGGTGATAAAAGTAAAAACAAAATAAGCGCGGGTTAGTGTTTAGAACAGGGGAAATTTAAAAAAAAAAAAAAAAAATTGGTTTAAAACCAATTTATTAAAGAGGGGGAAAACCGGGCTTTCCCTGTGCCCCTTGCTACAAAGGGGCCCAAATTTAAAAATTTTAATTTAAACAAATAAGTACAAATACAGCCCATGAAAAAAAAATTTTACAGTAGTTCTGTTCCCAAAGTCCCAAACGTCTTAAAGGCTTCAGGTTCCTACGGGCACGAGGGTAGTCCCCTCCTTGGTATTTTCCTGGGAAATACTTCCCTTGGTTTTGCCAGATTTCCGACATTACCCTAACCCCGAAAATTTTTTCAAAAAGGGGGCCATTGAAAAACATGCCCTTAAATCGGGCCCCGGGGGCCCAGACTCGGGGAACCTGTATTCATTAAGAACTGCAAGAAACCCCTCGTGTGCCCTAATACACTAGGGAAAGGAGGACTTGGACAGGGGTAAAATTCCACAGTCACTTAAAACAACGGATTTTGCCCCACTCCATAAAGGGGGCAGCAAAGAAATTAGCAAAGAATTATAGCCCAATAGCTCTGACGCCCCCAACATCATAAAAATTTTTTGAAAGAGTGTAAGAAGCGGATTGAAAAATAAACCTGGTTTCCCAAAAAAATTTCCCCACAATCCAGGGCAACATGGGTTCAGGGCAGGTCGCTCCTGCCTCTCACAACTAATGGACACTAGATATGGGCCTTTGGGTGCACTGGAAATAAATCAGAATGAGCTGTAATATAAAAACTAAATTTGCCCAAAAAAGTTTGAAAAAATGCGATCCCTGGCGTAATAGCGCACAAAAAAAACCCTGCTAAAAAGGGAAAAACTGGGAAAAATGGGGAGATGGATCTTCAAAATTCCCAACCAAAACGAACACAAAGAGATGGTCAACCCCGAGTTAAATCGGAGGCTTTCCATAGTGAAGAGCTCTGTTTCCCCAAGGCACAGTTTCTCGCCCAAAAATTTTTATTCCTCACCTCTATCAGACATAGACAGATTTTATACACCCCCAACACCCATATCATTTCCTTTTGGGAGAGATCTGCTTTAGGCTGTCATCAAATTGGGGCGCGGTTAACCCAAGAAGATATAAAAAAAAGTGGGCCCAAAGGGGAAACAATATGAAAGTTCAATAGGCAAATTTCCAAAATACTCCGTTATGGAAAAAATGGGGGAGATAAAAAACTAGAACCGAGTATACTACAAACTCTGGCCCCTACAATAGAGGGGGAAAAAAAATGTAAGGGGCCCCGGGAGTAGTAATGTCGAAAAATCTCACTTTCAAGGAAACACAACAGTTGGGCCCCGAAACACAGGTTTCAAAGAAAAAAGATAGGGGTGGTTTAAAAGAACGTTTAAAAAGAGAAATGCTAAGCCAAGATGATCCTTTTAAATCATTTGTTTTCTCTAGGGTGGGGAAAAAACTGCTGTACATTAACCCTCCATTTTAAAGCAGGGGAAATTGCAGGTTTTAGAGAGTGGGACAGAGATCCCTTTACTGCACGTATAAGTTCTGTCAAGTACCTTTACTGGGAACGCTTGGAAGCACTTGACTTGTACTCGTTGGAACGCAGGAGGGAGAGATATATCATAATCTACACTTGGAAAATCTTGGAAGGAATGGTCCCGAATCTGCACACAGAAATCCCCTCCCTACGAAAGTAAAAGGGGGGCTGGGCAGGCGTGCAAATACCCCAATTAAAAGTAGGGGCGCCATTGGACACTAAGAAAAAACACCGTAAGTGTCCGGGACCCAAGACTGTTCAACAGCCTCCCACCAAGCATAAGAGGAATTACGAATAAACCCCTAGCTGCTTTCAAGAGAGAGCTGGACAGATACCTAAAGTTAGTGCCGGATCAGCCGGGCTGTGGTTCGTATGTTGAACTGCGTGCGGCTAGCAGTAACAGCCTGGTTGATCAGGGCGCTGATCCCCCGGAGGGCCTTGTCGTGGACCGGACCGCGGGGGGCGTTGCCCCCCCGGAATAACCTCCAGGTGGGACTCTGGGTAGTACCTCTCTGGGTAGTACCTCCTCGGTAGTACCTCTCTGGGTAGTACTCCCTGGGAGCTCCTCCCTCGGGTTAGTACCTCTCTTGGTAGTACCTCCCTCAGTTTTTACCTCCTGGGTAGTTCCTCCCTGGGTAGTACGTTCCGGGGTAGTTGTAATTTTTATGTAGGTACAGCTCCACCTAAGTACTTTTTTATCATACTAGCAACATGTGTAAAATTACCCAGGATAACCCACAAAAGTCAGACAGTGACTTATTTTGTGTCTTTGATCTGCTAAAAATTTGATCACTGTCGGTTATTAGGCAATGTTATTCATTTTTTTACGTTAGAATATACGTGCAGGTTACTTGCTAGAGATGTTTCCCCTTAACACCGTTTTCTCTGTTGCAAAAGCACAAGCCGTCACAAAAAACGGAAACTTTTTAAAGGCGAAATTTTTCCCGTTTAGTTTTTAAATTTATTTATTTAAAAATCTTATTTTTTAGAAGACTCGGCATTTATTTACATTGTAAAAAAAATGAAACTTTTATATCGAATGGCATTTTATGGCAGTGTACGACAAATAACTGAGGCTGGGAGCGCCATTATTATTGGGGAGTTTCCTCTATTATTATTATTATATTATTTTTATATTTAATTATTTTTATTATCTTTATTATTATTAATTATTATTATTATTATTATTATTATTTTTGGGGAAGAGGGTAAATGGTGATTATTACAGTGCCTGGGGATGGTAGAGGTAAACAGAGGATAAAACTCTTGGTTTTCCTTATTGAGGAAACGTTTCGCCACACAGTGGCTTCATCAGTCCATACAAAGGAGAATCATGAAGAACAGGAGAAGAATGAGGTAATCAGTCCCTAAAACCTTGAGTCGATGTGGTCAGTCCATAAATCTTAAATTTAGAATACAGCATATGTGCGGAGAAGTAGGTTTACATGGGGAAATTAAATCTTCATCAGATTTACAAAAATTTGGCCACAAAATAGAGCGAAACACCAACGTCAAAGACCTGGGAGTGATCATGTCGGAGGATCTCACCTTCAAGGACCATAACATTGTATCAATCGCATCTGCTAGAAAAATGACAGGATGGATAATGAGAACCTTAAAAAACTAGGGAGGCAAGCCCATGATGACACTCTTCAGGTCACTTTTTTCTATCTAGGCTGGAATTTTGCTGCACACTAACAGCACTTTCAAGGCAGGTGAAATTGCCGACCTAGAAAATGTACAGAGAACTTTCACGGCGCGCATAACGGAGATAAAACACCTCAATTATTGGGAGCGCTTGAGGTTCCTAAACCTGTAATCCCTGGAACGCAGGAGGGGAGATACATGATTAATACACCTGGAAAATCCTAGAGGGACTAGTACCGAACTTGCCAGGGAAAATCACTCCCCTTCGAAAGAAAAAGACTTGGGCAGACGATGCACCATCCCCCAATGAAAAGCAGGGGGTCACTAGCATGTTAAGAGACCATACAATAAGTGTCAGGGGCCCGGGGAACTGTTCAACTGCCTCCCAGCACACATAAGGGGATTACCAACAGACCCCTGGCAGTCTTCAAGTGGCACTGGACAAGCACCTAAAGTCAGTTCCGGATCAGCGGGCTGTGGCTCGTACGTTGGTTTGCGTGCAGCCAGCAGCAACACCCTGGTTGATCAGCTCTGATCCACCAGAAGGCCTGGTCACAGACCGGGCCGGGGGGGCGTTGACCCCCGAACTCTCTCCAGGTAAACTCCAGGTATACCGTAGGCAGGAGAGGTGCAGCAGACGTAGGTGGTGTCACATTTGTTCAGTGTGGAAGGTCATGCCCAAGGGTTAGGCAAGCGAAGAATTCTCAAGTATTAAGATGAATGGTTCTCTGAACCATTCATCTACAATCCTGTCAGACACTGCAACTTCTTGGGGTCTTAATACTTGGGAATTCTTTGCTTGCCTAACCCTTGGGCACGACCTACTTCCACATTGAACAAATGTGACACCACCTACGACTGCTGCACCTCTCCTGCCTATGGTATATAAGCTACTTCTCCGCATATATGCTGTTTTCTATTCAAGATTGATGGACTGACCACAGCGACAGTGGTGACCTGTACTTAACTCGGGTGATGACCTGTACTTAACTCAGTGGTGACCTGTACTTAACTCTGTGAAGAAGTGTCTTGTGTGTCCCGTGGACTGAACCAGGATGCCCTCCATTGAGCAACTTTACCAGCAGCTTAAGGAAGAATTGAGGGTAGCGAAGATGGAGATACAGAGTTGACCGAGGGAAAACAAGAGGATTCGTAGTAGTCCCCCTGTTCGAGTCCTCAGGTTTCAGCAGGGGACGAAGTTGACGATCAAGAAGACGAATGGGAAACCCAGAAACGATGAAGAGACTGCTGTGGAAACTCTTGGGGAAAAACCCCAACGCATTCTCGGTGCTACCCGACGAATGCGAGTCGACTACGGGATTGTCATGACGAACGACAACAAGGAAGGTAAGAATACTGTTGTTGTTGGGGGGATAGCCAGGTTAGATACTGGATAGGGCATTCTGCTTGAAGGACAGGAGTAGGAGACAGAGGGTTTGCTTTTCCTGGGGTGGGATAGGGGGACATTGTTTGCCAGCTTGACAACATCATGAACAGAAATGGGATCAATCCTTTTATTTGCCTCAGTGCTGGAGACAATGATGTAGGCAAGTGTAGAAGTGAGGATTTAGTTAGAAAGTTCAGGACAGCTTAAAACATAATCAGGAAGAAGGGGGGGGCCCTGTTATATGTGGCATTTTGCCAAGACGAGGTGTTGGTAATGAATGGTTGTCCAGAGCAATTGGTATTAATTGTTGGCTGGATAAACACTGTAAGGATAATGCATTTACCATTCATTGACAACTGGGACAACTTATATGGCCGAAATGACATGTATGCCGGGATGGGGTTCACTTATCCAGGGCAGGTGTGGGTTTTCTTGCTAACTCAGTTGAGGGGGTTGTTAGGACTTTAAACTAGGATTAGTTAGAGGTATGGTTTTAGAAATGATAAATAATGAGTATGGATATATTGACTTATGCTCTGATATTAAGACTCTTAATAGTAACTGTCATGGAGTAAACTCTGGGTAATGATAATTTCAGAAATTGTGTAAAAACAAAGATGAATAGGAAAAATGTGCAGAAGAAAAAAAAATATGAGGGCCCATTTTATGCTAACAGTCGAAGTGCAAGAAATAAAATTAATGAACTACTTTTTGGTGCATGTGCTGGGAACTTTGATATCATTGCATTAACTGAAACGTGGTATAATTTAAAGAGTGGGGAAATATGACTGCTGAGTGTAATATTCAGGGATTTCAGTTGTTCAGTGTGGATAGATGTAATGGGAAGGGGGGAGGAGTTGCATTGTATGTTCGAGAAAATATTAATTGTTGCATAAAAACAGGTATAAAAATAGATGGAGCAGTAACAGAATCTGTTTGGGTAGAGTTTGTAGAGGGTCAAGAAAAAACTAATTCTAGGTGTAATATACCGACCTCCCGGCTTGCATCACGATAGAGGGAGACTTCTTTGGGGACGAAATTGTTAGGGCTTCTAGACACAATAAACCCTAGTCTAGTAGGAGACTTTAACTTTAGTCAAATTGACTGGAATTCTTTGACAGGTAATCTACAGTCCAGTGACTTTATGGAAACAGTTCAGGGACTGTTTTCTGAAGCAGAGTGTAACAGAGCCTACCAGGGGTAATAATTTGCTAGACCTAGTCTTGTCAAATAAGGAAAAAACTCGTGAATAATCTGGAGATCACTGAAAAGCTTGGCGCATGTGATCACAAATCCATCACTTTTAGCAATTAACTGGGGGAAAGCAAGAATAATGATAATACAGTAAAATCCCTGATTTCCGTTCTGCCGACTATAAAAGGACTTAGGGAACATCTGTCTAATCTTCATTGGGGTTATCTAGCTAATGATTTTATTGGCTATGATCATACTTATGATTATGAAGGGATCTGCTTTATGATTTTTTCTTAAAATGTACACCGTGCCCAGAGTATATACTTCCCCAGAAGATTTTAGTTTAATAATAAAACGATCCCAAATGGGTTAACAGTAGGTTTAAAGCATCTATTAGGAGAGAAAAGGGGAGTTTATAGGCGCATCAGAAGAGGAGAGGTTAACCTTACTGACCAATATATTCAGTTTAAAAGAGAAGTAAAAAGGGGGGTTGAAAGGCTAAACGTGACTACGAAATTAGAGTTGCTAGTGAATCAAAGCTAATCCAAAGGGGTTCTTTTAAGTGTATAGGACGAAGGTGAAGGAAAAAAGTAGGGGCCTCTGGAAAATTGGGAATGGACAGCTGACGGATAACGAACTGGAAATGTGTTCCTTATTTAATGACTATTTTTTGTCAGTTTTTACACAGGAAGATGTAAATGAGATTCAGTAATTAAACAATTATTTAGTTCTTGATGAATATAAATTAACTAATATTACTGTCACGAGGGGGCATGGTTATTAAACAGATAGACAAACTGAAGCAAAATAAGTCCTCGGGACCCGATGAGTTGTTTTCCAGGGTACTTAAGGAATGCAAGATGAAGTTAGTCATCCATTAACGAGTGTATTTAATGCGTCCATCCTTACCGGTGTTGTGCCAGAGTTGTGGGAAAATGGCTAATGTGGTTCCTGTATTCAAATCAGGGGATAAGTCCTTTTTTCAAATTACCGTCCAATAAGCCTGACATCTATAGTGGGGGAAGTTACTAGAATCAGTTATAGCTGGGCATTATTAGAAGTCACCTTGAAGAGCATAAATTGATAAATGAATCTCAGCATGGATTCATGAGAGGTCGTTTTCCTGCCCGACAAACTTGCTGACGTTCTTCAGTAGAACATTTGAGGCAGTAGACAGTGATAGGAATATGATATTGTTTATTTGGATTTTAGTAAAACCTTCGATAGAGTTTTCCCCACAGGAGAACTCTTGAAAAAAGTGGCAGCTCATGGTAAGGAGGTAAAGTTCTAGCATGGATAGAGGCATGGCTTACCAATAGAAAGCAGAGAGTTTCCATTAATGGAGTGAAATCTGAATGGGGATTAGTCACTAGTGGCGTTCCACAAGGATCAGTTTTAGGCCCTCTCTTGTCATAATTTACATTAATGGACCTTCATGAAGGGATTACAGTGACAAGAGTAAGTTTGTGATGATACAAAGATAGGCCGTATAATTCACTCTGAGGAGGATAGCAATGAACTCCAGGAGGATTTGGACAAATTAATGTCCTGGTCTGAAAAATGGCAGATGAAGTTCAATGTCGATAAGTGTAAGGTACTAGCCCTTTGGGAATGAAATAACCCTCGAAGCTATAATCTAAAATGAAGTAGAGCTTGATCATACAGAATGTGAAAAGGGCTTGGGAGTCATGGTGAGCAGAAATCTAAAGCCAAGACAGCAGTGCCTTAGTGTGTGCAACAAAGGGCCCAAAAGATTAAATTGGATTTATCTCAAGAAGTATAAGTAACAGAATGTTTTTAGGTAAGACACATATGCAACAGTTAGGTATCTTTATTTCGAAACGTTTTGCTACACAGTAGGGTTCTTCAGTCGAGTACAGAAAGTTGATAGAAGCAGAAGGACTTGAAGACGAGTAATCAGTCCATCACCCTTAAAGTTTTGAGGTGGTCAGTCCCTCAGTCTGGAGAAGAGCATTGTTCCGTAGTCTGAAACCCAAAATGGAGTTGAAGTTACAGGATGGAGCCTTATATAGCGCCAGGAGGTGAGACGTAGGTCACTTTGGGGGGTCAGGTCCCTCTCGAATCCAGCCGTTCTCACTAGTAGAGGTTGTCGAAGTTGATTTTAGGTCTGTACCAAAATACCCCTTTTGTTGGGAGTGTCTGACAGATTGAATATCAAAATGGTATAAAATACCTACAGGTTGTTAGTAACATAATTACTAACAACAGAAGTCCAAAAGTTATTTTACAGCTCTATACATCACTAGTGAGGCTCATTTAGATTATGCTGCTCAGTTTTGGTCCCCTTACTACAGGATGGATATAGACTCATTAGAGAAACATACAGAGAAGAATGATTAAAATGATTTTTCTGTGTAAGGAAAACCCCCCGTACGAAGATAGACTTAAAGTCTTAAATCTCCACTCTCTGGAGAGGTGTAGAAAGAGGGGAGATATCATTGAAATGTATAAGTGGATGACAGGCATAAACAAGGGAGATAATAAAGTACTGAGGGTGTCGAACCAGGTAAGAACCAGAAATAATGGATTTAAGTTGGATAAATTTAGATTTAGAAAGGACATAGGTAAGTACTGGTTTTCTAACAGAGTTGTGATGAATGGTTTGAAAAACCGACAAGTTGAAGATTGGGGACACTTATGCAGCATATGGGAATCTTTATTCGGGAAACGTTTCGCCACACAGTGGCTTCATCAGTCCGATACAAAGAGGAAGGCGTAAGGAGAGGAGGAGTATGAGGTAATCAGTCCCTCAGCCTGAAGTCGATGTGTTCAGTCCATCAATCTTGTAGAATGTACAGCATAGGGCCATAGACGTGGCTTATATACTGTAGTGAGGTGAGGTGAAGCAGGCGGAGGTGGGGTCATAGTGGTACCATCCACTAGTCGAAGTAGGTCTTCGTCCGAAGGTTGAACAAGTGTTGAAGAATTCTTTGTAACAAGATCCCATGATGCTGCAGTGTCTGACAGTTGTGATGAATGGTTTGAAAAACCGACAAGTTGAAGATTGAGACACTTATGCAGCATATGGGAATCTTTATTCAGGAAACGTTTCGCCACACAGTGGCTTCATCAGTCCGATACAAAGAGGAAGGCGTAAGGAGAGGAGAGGAGGAGTATGAGGTAATCAGTCCCTCAGCCTGAAGTCGATGTGTTCAGTCCATCAATCTTGTAGAATGTACAGCATAGGGCCGTAGATGTGGCTTATATACTGTAGTGAGGTGAGGTGAAGCAGGCGGAGGCGGGGTCATAGTGGTACCATCCACTAGTCGAAGTAGGTCTTCGTCCGAAGGTTGAACAAGTGTTGAAGAATTCTTTGTAACAAGATCCCATGATGCTGCATTGTCTGACAGTTGTGATGAATGGTTTGAAAAACCGACAAGTTGAAGATTGAGACACTTATGCAGCATATGGGAATCTTTATTCAGGAAATGTTTCGCCACACAGTGGCTTCATCAGTCCGATACAAAGAGGAAGGCGTAAGGAGAGGAGGAGTATGAGGTAATCAGTCCCTCAGACTGAAGTCGATGTGTTCAGTCCATCAATCTTGTAGAATGTACAGCATAGGGCCGTAGACGTGGCTTATATACTGTAGTGAGGTGAGGTGAAGCAGGCAGAGGCGGGGTCATAGTGGTACCATCCACTAGTCGAAGTAGGTCTTCGTCTGAAGGTTGAACAAGTGTTGAAGAATTCTTTGTAACAAGATCCCATGATGCTGCAGTGTCTGACAGTTGTGATGAATGGTTTGAAAAACCGACAAGTTGAAGATTGAGACACTTATGCAGCATATGGGAATCTTTATTCAGGAAACGTTTCGCCACACAGTGGCTTCATCAGTCCGATACAAAGAGGAAGGCGTAAGGAGAGGAGGAGTACGTTATCACCATCTGGAACACTAGGAACAACAACAGACACTCTAGTGAGGGCACTAGCTGTGACAGAAACGTCTTTCTGCAGAGGGCATGTGACATCAACAAGAGATGGCATTACTAGTTGCAAGTAATTGTTTTCCGACAAGGCGTCCCCTGTGGAGAAACTAATACTTGAACTAGCAGACATTGCAGGGATAGGCTCAGCACTCAAGGTAGTCAGAGCGTCCTCGGACACTTGAGGTAACTGGACACTATCTTGCAAGTCTGAAGTTGCAGGAACACAGACAGGAATGACAGGATCATCAGTGCCTGACCGCTTGGGTACGCTACTGGAAAATGCACTGGCCTGTAAGGACTTAATTCGAATGTCATTCTCCGCGGCAGTATGGCAGATCTCGGATCCAAGCTGGTAACCCCAAAATGGTACGATCAAGTCATCAATTTGGGCATGCTCGATAAGGGTCGGCCATGTTGCAAGTCTCGCAGGGGAAGAAAAACCAATAGAAGGT
>NW_026509994.1:0-14368 GCF_026875155.1 Cherax quadricarinatus | reverse complement strand
TTAAGGGAGTCTTACACAGTCGAAACTTTCCATCAGCTTTCTCAAAAAGGGTAATGTAAGCCATGGACTAGATGACACCTCCAAAACCCATGCTCTAACAGAAATTCTACCCCCGGGTGAAGTACCTATTAAATACACGCTCAGCTATGCACGTACGACTGCAGAATACTCAAATGCCCAAAGACTGCCATTAAAAAACCAAATCAAATATGCCCAACAATACAAACCCAATCAAATACTAAACAATAAAAAAGGGGATGAAAATTTAAAATCAAAACGCAAGCTATCTCAATCACACAATAGCAGGGCCTGACACAAAAAAAATTCCTAAAAGCTTTTGGAAACTGACAATCCCAAGAGCCACCATTAGATTATTTCCTGCCCAATTTCAACTCTGGGTTCAAATCTTCCTAACCCCGCTCCAGCTCGCAGACAGGCTACCCAATTCAACCAGGAGAAAAAAGGGCCTGTTATCCGGGTAAAAAGGGGAGCAAAATAAAAAAGCCAAAACTTGACTTATTTTATTCTTCCCCAAAGTAAAGATCATAACCTAATGCCATGTATGGCAATAGTATTAGGCAAGCCACGTAATAAAGGCAAAATTGAGCCAATAAAGCAGACACCATGCTTCAACCAGCTCTCAAAGGGAAATACTGGTGAAAACAAGGGTTACACATCCCCTTTCACAATTGCCAATCCCCCTTTCCAGGGCTGAACCGATACAATCTATGAGGGCCCCATCGCCCCACCCTTAGCCCGGGTTTGCTGTGGGGGATAGCCTTTTAATGATGGGTTACATGTGCCCCAATAAAGGGGATATGTCACTTTTCAGCTGTCTTTCATCATACTTTTCCCTTTACTCCCTTAAACCCTGGGGAAGATAACCCTCCCTCTCCCACCATTTCTTTTCCCCCAAGCTCTGGGGCCATTTTTACATAGTAATCATATCCTTAATAGCCTTAATTTCTGGTGGTCTTGTCACATCTCTGCATGGGGGCCGCTCCTTCCCTGCCCCCACAGCACCCTGCTTTCTCCTCACTACAGCCTCCTTTCTTTCCTTAGTTACCCAACAGCCCTGTCTAAGGCCGTTTGGGCCCTTTCTGTAACAAGATTTCGAAAACCAGCTCTGGTCTATTTTTTCCCTTTGGGACTGTCAATTTAATGTGGGGGTTATCATTAGGGGACGACCCGACTAAATAAAATGTACTTTATTAAAAATAATTCTAGAAAACTTTAAAAGATACAAAGTTTTCTCACTCTTAAGGGGTTATACTAAAATAAACGTTGTCGGGGCCCAAGTATCTTCTAAGCAGAATTGATTAGAGGCTGAGTGCCTATCGCCAAAGAGTAATGAATCACTCGAGTGCTGTAACATACTCTGAGAGCGTGTGGAAACCCACTGCCCTAGGGGGAAACCAAACTCAGAGTGAGTGCTGAGAACCTACTTTGAGCGAGTGTAGGAACCTACTGCCCTGTACCATGAGTGATAAGCTGACATCATGTTGGTCACGTGAGTTAGGGAGACGTCAGTACATGAACTGCTAACCGGGCACTGAAAACTTTTTGGTTTCCCCACTACATGACAACAATATTATGAAAGCCTAACAATATAACAATATTATCCCGCTCTGTGATTTTGGCGCAATATCATCCAATCAAGAACACCTAACCAGGATTATAAATCAAGAGGCTGGTGTGTGAATATCTGCTGCTCATGTTGGAAAGGGCCAGAAAAATGCCGCATTTCGTCTCTCCGTCAGAATCAAGAAAAATTCTTTTTATGTGAATTAGTGAGGGAACATAACGGTCACCTATGGGTAGAGAGGTCGGTGAGGAGGCCTCATGAGGAGAGGAGGCGAGGTTGAGGGGTAAAAACTGTCCCTCCCCTTCCCCCAAAAAGGCACACATACACTGTGTGCTCGTGTTACAACAATGGGGTGTTTGTTCACGTTGTGTATAGTGTATAGTGTATATAGTCTATAGTGTACAGTGCATAGTATGTGCATGGTATGCGCATAGTATGTGAAGTGTATAGTGGTGTGTCGTTGATAGTGGGGGGGGGCTGTGCACAGAGCATAATGGTGTATAGTAATATGTGCACAGAGCATTGTGGTGTATATTGACTTGTCCTGGGAGGGAATGAGTGCCCTACTCTGCCTCATCACACATCCACTCCTCCCTTTCTTCCACCGCCCACCACAAGGACGGGAGACCCCTCTCCTCCCCTTCACCACCACCATGAACCACATGCGGTATGTGCCATGCACCATTTTCTCTTCAGCTTGGGCTTACCACACAGTTTGAGGTATGGCAGATGATGAAGCCAGCCAGCCACAAAGCCAGGGAAACAATGCACCCAACAATGAAAGAAGAGGCACATGTCAGGTGTGTGGAGAGTTTCGAGCATGCAACAAGATGGCCACATTTGTGCACACAATGGGTGTGCAGGATCACATATGCCCCCAGCAGAGAGCAGCCCACAGCCTCCACAGGCAGATGACAATTCCAATGGCAACCTCGTCACTTGCGATAACCTTCTGTTGGCATTCAAATCCACTGCTAGCAGTACACTATCCCACATCCCTAAAGCGGCTCGCCCATATGCAGCAGGAAAATTCACAGACCTTTTTAAGCTGGTGAATGGAGGTTCCACCAACTTAGAAGCCCGAGGCACCATCCAAGCATGGCGCAACCTACTCTTGTTCGGCAATGTCTGTCTTGCAGTTCCTGAAAGATGAGGCAAACTGCTAACCACGTCAGTTATCAAGGCAGTGCGCAACTACCCAAGAATGGATAACTGTGTCCCTCTGCCCCATCATCGCAGGAATCAAAGAGATAGACCCAAGAAAAGTCCCACTGAAAACGAGAAAATTTGCACGCAGGTTAGCAAAAAAATCGAAGAAGGTAACACAGTGGGAGCAATAAGAATAATTACAAGTGATGACACTGTAGCCCCCAAGGATGAGACCACGGCCCAAGCACTAAGAGACAAGCATCCAACCAGGGACACCATAGCCATCAACGACAACCCTGAGGAAGACCCCATCACTGAACAATTAATTTTGCCAGAATCGGAAGTCTATAAGGCGATCGTGTCATTTCCAGCATAATCTCCAGGAGGTTACACTGGAATTCGACCTCAGCACCTCAAAGAGATGGTAAATCCAGTACTCAGTGAATCTGCAACAATTCTTCTCACCGAGTTAACAACTTTTGTCAACAATTGCCTGGCTGGGCGAATCCCAGAAGAAATTAAACCTTTCTTTTTTCGAGCCTCACTATGTGCTTTGAAGAAGAGGGATGGGGGAATCAGACCCATTGCAGTTGGAAACACTCTTTGCCGTCTCGTTGCCAAAGCAGCAATGAGAAACATTCGCCTAGAAGCTGCCACTTTACTCCAGCCACACCAACTGGGCTTTGGGATCTCTCAAGGCAGTGAAGCTGCAGCTCATGCGGCAAGGGCCTACATCAGGGACCTACCAGAAGACAAGGCAATAGTCAAACTTGATTTTAGAAATGCCTTTAATATGGTGAAGAGAGATGCTGTTTTGCCAGCTGTTTGGTTTCAGTTCCCCAGTCTCTTTCCCTTCATTTCAGCCGGGTACAGCAAACCCTCAGTTCTTTTGTTTGGAGAACATGAAATTCAATCATCAGAGGGTGTTCAGCAGGTTGACCCACTCGCTCCACTTCTCTTCTGCTTGGCAGTAAGAGAACTAACTTCCAGCCTACGCAGTGAGCTAAATATCTGATACCTGGATGACGGGACTCTGGCAGGTACTGAAGAGTCCCTGGTGGGGGACCTACAACTGGTGAAAACACAGGGAGAAGACTTGGGACTCATCCTCAATCCCTCCAAGTGTGAAATCATCACAGCAAACCAGGAAATAATCAATGCTGTGCGAAGAATCCTCCCAGAAGTCTCAACTACAACTCTGTCCAACAGTACCCTCTTGGGGGCACCGCTGGGTCATCAGACCATCGATACTGTCCTCAGGGACAAATTGAATGACCTGATGAGAATGGAGGAGAGAATATTGATCTTGATGCCCATGATGCTCTGTATCTCCTCACAAGGTGTCTTACTAAGCCAAGACTCACTTACTTCTTGAGGTGTGCACCCTCTTTTGACAACCCAACACTCGATGAATATGACGCACACCCGAGATCAACTTTTAAGAAGGCACTGAACCTGTCACTAGAGGATGAGCAATGGGATCAGGCAACCCTCCCAGTGCGGCTGGGAGGTATAGGGGTGTGTAAAGTAATGCATGTTGCTTTACCTGCTTTTCTGTCTTTGTGTTTGGCTTCCAGTGCATTAGTCAAGAAGATAGTTCCCGAACGCTTGAGAGACGTGGTAGGAGCTCAAGACCCCAGGTTTACTGAAGCAGCGATTCGGTGGGACACACTTACAGACTCCTCCAGTAGACCAGCTCCTCCCAAACAGCACAAAGCAGTCCCACTGGGACAAACTGATCATGGAAAAAATCGCCAACACAATGCTCTCCAGTGCTTCAGGAAAGAACAAAGCTCCTCTCCTGGCAGTGAAGGCACCACACTCAGATTTCCTGTTAGCTGTTCCCAATTCCTCCCTGGGCACCCGTCTCGACCCACAGGCCATTCGGATTGGTGTTGCTCTTCGCCTAGCCACCCCCATCCTCACCGAACATAGTTGTATTTGCGGCAAGGCGACAACTGATCATTTCGGACTTCATGGTCTCGTGTGTCACACAGCAGAAGGGAAGTATGCCAGAATGAGGAGGGCAATGACATAATAAAGAAACCTCCCACGCCCTTGCCCACTCAACGGGAACCTCAAGTACAGGGCTGATGGAAGTCAAAAAAACGTCCTGATGGGGCAAATCTACCCTAAAGGGTGGAAAGCAATTGCATAGGATACACCGTGCGCCACATTTGGGAGAAAACCCACTTGCCAACTCCCCGTGGAAGGGGTGGAGCTGCCAGCCCCAGGGGGACCAGAAGATCCGAAATAAAGAAGACCCTTCCCTTGCTATAAATCATTCCAAAGGGTTGAGACCCTTGGGGCATGGGGGAAGGGGCTCTAAAAATTCCTCAAAAGAGCTGGGTGAAAACTCATCTAGAAGCCAAGGACCACAGGGGGACCAGCTTCCTCTTTCAGGATTCGTTTGCGATTCAGAGAGGAAAGCCTGCAGCATTTTGAGCACGCAGCCCACAGCAGGGGGGGGACGAAATATTCGAGAGTAGTGAATTACCTATGTTCTTTTTTTTTGTTTTATTTTTGTAATGTTTGGCCAATGTTTTTGTCTTTAAATAAAACAAAATTTAAATATAGGGGGGGGTAGGAGAAAAAATTTTCAAACAGCTTAGGAGAACCTTGAGTTTTCCCAAGCAATTTTTTCTTTTCTCTGAGGATAGGGTCCCTACCGTTGTAAGTGGTACCTCCCTATTTATATATATTATATATATATAATAATATTTAATATATATATATATATATATTATAATATATATTAATATTATATATATATATATAAGTGGTGTGAAAATAATATATATATATATAATTATTTATATATATATATATATTATAATTTTAAAATATTTTTATTAAAAATGTGTGGTATAAATTTTTTTATATATTATATATATATATTTATATATAATATAATTAAATAAAATAAATTTCTGCCGAAATGAAAAATTTTTTTTTTTTTTTTAAAAATAAGTTCCAATATTTTAAATTTTAACTTAAATTTAAAATTAAAATGCCTTAAAAATAAGGAAAGAAAATTCAAATTTAAAGTTTTTTTTATTAAAATTTAATGGGTAATTAAAAAAAAAAAAAATCAACTTTTTTTTTTAAAGCCAAAATTATTTCATTAAAATAAAAAATTTTTCCCAAATTAAAGAAAAAAAACATTTTTTTAAAAATTTAAAAATAAAATTTAAAAAAATTCAGGGTTAACAAAAATTTTGAAATGTTTTTGACTTTTTATTTTTTTTTTTTCCAAAAATTAATTTTTTTTCATTTTTGTACTAAAATTTCCCTTTAAAAACTTTTTCTGACATTTCTGACACTGATATGTTTTTTTTTCCTTTTCAAATTTTTTTATTTTTCCAAAAAAAATTTCCAATTTTAAAAAAATTTTTTTTTCACTTTTTTCATTTTTAAAAAATATTTAACAAAAAATTTTAATTTTGTGATTATTTTTTCCCCAAAGGTTTCAATTGTTTTTATCTTTTCCCAAAAAAAAAATTTCCACTTTTCAAAAAACTTTTATTAATAAAAAACTTTTAAATTTGTACAAATTTTTTTGCATTTTCTAATTCTAATAACCCGAAAATAACCCAAAAAAAAAATTTTTTTACATTTTCGAAATTTTTTATAAGTCTTTTTTCATGTTTAAAATATTTTATAAAAAACTTTTTTGACATTTCTGACACTGATATGGTTTCTCCCAGTTGTTTTCTAATTTTTTAATCTTTTTTTTAAAAAAAGCTTTTCGCATAGGTAAAAGAAAAACTTTTTATTATAATGTCTTTTTTCCCATTTTTTAAATAAATTCAGGGTAAAAAATTTTTCGACATGTCGCATTGATATGGTTTCTCCCCCCTATGATTTAGTTGAAAAATTTTTCAACAAAAAATTTCTAAAAAATTTTTCTTTTGATATTTTTCAAAAAACCATCTTAAATGTTTTTTTTTCCATTCCGAAAAAAAAAAAATCAAAAAAATTTACATTTTACAAAAGGTTTCTTGGGTTTTAATTCAAATTTTAAAATTTTCCCACTTTCCAAGAATTTTTTAAAAATAACAATAAAAAATGTACTTCATTTGGGTACTAAAAAGTCCTAAAAAACATTTTAACTTTTTCTGATATTGAATGTTCTTTTCATGTTGACAAATATTTTTTAAACTAAAACATTCTACTTTCAACTGATTGGTTTTTTTTCCTTTTATTCTAGTATTATTTTAAACAATTTTTTTAAAAAATTTTTTTTTCGCAAATGTACAAGCAAATTTTTTTAATTTTTTTTAAACAACCCCGGTAAAAAAATTTAAATTTTCGAATGATAGGGTTTTTCTTCCCCTTTTTCAAGTTTTTTAAAATTATATTCCAAAAAATTTTTTTCCATTTCAAGAAATTTATTAATATTTTAACAAAAAATATTAGGAAAAAAAAATTTTACATTACATGATTTTTCCCCCCCATATTCTTTTTATTTTAATAAATTTAAAAGAATTTCTTTCCCAAAATTAAAAATTTTTATTATGTATTTTCTTTTACTAATTTCCCTCAAAAATTCTGACTTCTGATTTTTATATGGTTTTCCCCTATTATTTTTCAGTTGTCAAAATTTTTTCCCTTGCCTAAAACATTTTTTTTACATTTTTTTTTTCCACTTTTTTTTTTTCTTTTTATTTTTAATTTTTTTTAAAATTTTTTCCCGGAAAGAAAAAATTTTTCTACAAAAAAAAATTTTAAACAAAAATTTTAACTTTTTAAAAAATTATGTCCCAATTTTCATTTTAAAATTTTTAATTTAAAATAGTTTTAAAAAAAAATTTTGACCCCATTTTTTTCATTTTTAAAAAATTTTGTTTTCTCTCCCAATAAAAAGTTTAATTTAATTTTTCAATCACTTTAAAAAAAATTTGTCTTTTCGACCAAATTTTTATTATTTTTTTTCTGTTGTAAAAAAATTTTTCCTTGCCTAAACATTTTACATTTCGACACGATAATTTTCTCCTAAAATTCTATATTTTTTCAACTTATATTTCAAAAATTTTCTTTTACAAAATTTACAACAAACTTCTTATTAAAAATATTAGCCCTTTTCTTTTGTAAATTTTCCATAAAAACATTTTTACATTTCTGACACTGTATGTTTCTTTTGTTGAGTTTAATATTTTTTTTAAACATTTTTTAAAAAAATTCTTTTCGATAATTACAAAAACTTCTTATTATTTCTTTTCAGTTCTTTTTTTACACAAAAACTTTTTTTGAATTTTTCCCCCCCAAATTTTTAATATGTTTTTCAATTTTAAATTTAAAAAAATTCAAAGAAAAAATTTTTTTTAAAAATAATGTTCCTTTAGTTTTCAAAATTTTCCTTAAATACAAAAATTTTCATTTTTGACACTAAATTTTTTCTTTTGTTATTAAAAAAAATTTTTTTAAAATATATTTTAAAAAAAAACTTTCCGATAATTCAAAAAAAATTTCTTTTTTTTTCTGAAAAGTTTTTTTTAAAAAAATTTTTGTTTTTTTTTCCAATTTGCTTAAACAATGGTAAAAAAACAAATAAAAATTTGCATTTTATAAAGGTTCGTTGGTAATTCCTTTGAAAAACCCCAATTTTATTTTTAGAAATTTTAATATTTTTAAAAAAAATAAAAATTAAATTAAAAGAAACATTAAAAAAATTTCAAAAAATTTTAACCAAAATTTATAAAATCATTTCCTTTTAGGCAAAAATTCATATAAAAAAAATTTTTTAAAACCTTCCCTTATGGTTTCCTGATTCCAAATTTAAAAATTTAAATTTAAATTAATTTTTTTAAAATTAAAATTTTTTTTTTAAAAATTCCTTTAAATTTTTCAAAAAAAATTCTTTTCCAGTTTAAAAACAAAAAAATTCAAAAAATTAATTTTAAAAAAAATTTCAGGAACATTTTTGGGGTTTTTTTTTAGTTTCTTTTTATTTTTTTCTTTTTTTTTTCCCAATTTCTCCCATTTTAAAAAAAATTTTTAAATTAAACACAACTTTTTTTAAAAATTTTTATTTTTTCCGTTGTCTAATTTTTTCCCCCTTTTTTTTCCCACTAAAACAATTTTTTTTTTTATTTTTTTTTTTAAAAACCCCCCTTTTGATTTTTCGTTTTAATTTTTCTCTTCCGAAGTTCTAGATTTTTTCATCTCCCCATTTCCAAAAAAAAATTTCCACATTTTGTACAAGAAAAATTTTCTTTATAATATTATGCCCTTTTTTTCATGTTGTAAAAATATTTTTTGCACTAAAACATTTCTGACATTTCTGACAAGAAGGTTTTTCTTTCGAGAGTTCTGAGTTTTTCCCAACCCTTTTTTGTGAAATTCTTTTCGCATAATGAAAAGAAATTTTTCTTTTTAATTTTATTATCTTTTCAGTTTACAAATATTCCTTATACAAAACATTCTGACATTTCTGACCGATAGGGGTTTTTCCTTTCGTATGTTTCTATATGTATTCAACCTCTGTTTTGTAGAAAGTCTTTTCGCATATGTAAAACAAATTTCTTATTATAATATTATGTTCTTTTCGTTGACAAAATATTCCTTGCACTAAAACATTTTAATTTCTGACACTGATATGTTTCTCTTCTATGAGTTTTCTAGTATGTATTTCAACCTATGTTTTTTTGGGAAATGTTTTCCCATAATGTAAAAGCAAATTTCTTATTAATTTTTATGTATCTTTTAATTTTGTATTAAATATTCTTGACAAAACATTCTGACATTTCTGACACGATAGGTTTTTTCTTTATGATTGTTCAAAGTATTTTTTTTCCCAAACCTCTTTTTGTAGAAATGTCTTTTCGAAAATGTACAAGAAAATTTCTTATTAATTTTATGTATCTTTTCATGTTGTCAAATTTTCCTTGCCATAAAACATTTCTGACTTTTCTGAACGATATTTTCTCTTTCGTATATTGTTCTAGTATGTATTTCCAACCCTTTTTGTGGGAAAGTTTTTCCCTAATTACAACAAATTTCTTATTCTCTTCAATAGGTTCTTCCAAATTTGTGCTTCTTCAATATCACATCAAAAAAATATCAAATCAAAAGAGTAATTTACATCTTTAAAAGATTCGATGTATACAAATCAAATGTATACGCAATTTCTCCCTTTTTTTCAGAGTCAAAAATTACATCGTAAAAAGATATAAAATCAAAAAAGAGTAATTTTATCAATCTTATAAAAGGATTTGATTGTATATCTAAAACAAATGAATGCAATTTTCCATTTTTCAGGGGGACATACTATAAAAAAAAAACGACAAGTATGCCTCTCAAAAACACATATTTGTTTTAAACCTTTTTCTGAATTTTTTAAATTTTTTAACTCTTTTCATTTTGACAAAAAACCCTTTGGGCATAAAACATTTCTGACATTCTAAACGATATACTTTCTTTTCCGTATATGATTCTAGTATTTTTTTCATCCCCTTTCTAAAAAAAAAAAAAAAAAATTCACATTTGACAAGCAAATTTTTTTTTTAATAAATATTCTCTTTTCATTTGTACAAAATTTTCCCCTTCACAAAACTTTCTGAATTTCTGACACGATATCCGTATGATTTCATTTTTTTTTTTTTCAATTTATAAGTACAAGCAAACCCCTTTATTAATAATATTATGCTTTTCAGTGACAAATTTTCCCTTGGCACAAAAAACATTTCTGACATTTTGACAGTGATAGATTTTTCTCCCTAATTCAATATGTATTTTCAACTTATTTTTCCAAAAAAAATGTTTTTTTGGCATAATTACAAGCAAATTTCTTAAAATATTTTTATGCCCTTTTTTCATGTTTACTAAATATTTTTGATCTAAAAACATGTCGACATTTCGACACGAGTTTTTTCTCTTTCATATGGTTTTCTAGTAGTTTTTCCAACCCTGTTTTGTAGGAAATTCTTTTCGCAAAAAGTACAACAAATTTCTTATTAAAAATATTATGTTTTTTTCATTTACTAAATTTCCTTGATAAAAAAGGGAAAGGGTAAGTAATTTTAAAATGATCAGTTATGGAAAGAAAAGGAATATGAATGTTAAATTCAAAATATGTATTAAAGAAAAGGTTTGGATGCGAGAAGGGGCATAATAAGCGGAGCACCGGAGAAGGGAGTGCAGAGGAAAAGAGTTTTTGGGAGATTTAATAAGTATAGAGCCTTTGAACCAATGAGAGTAATTGGGGTGGGGGACCTAATTTAAAGGGGGAGAAATTTTAGAGGGGGGGTGGTAGGTAATTTGGAGTCCCAGTGAAAAATATAAGGGGACCCTTGTTTAACTTTGTAAAAAAGGGGTTTAGTTATAGGTAATACATATTTTAAGAAAAAGAGGATAAATAAGTATACAAGATATGATGTAGGGCGAAATGACAGTAGTTTGTTGGATTATGTATTGGTAGATAAAAACTGTTGAGTAGACTTCAGGAAGTACATGTTTATAGAGGGGCCACAGATATATCAGATCACTTTCTAGTTGTAGCTACACTGAGAGTAAAAGGTAGATGGATACAAGGAGAATAGAAGCATCAGGGAAGAGAGAGTGAAGGTTTTATAAACTAAAAGAGATGGCAGTTAGGGTAAGATATAAACAGCTATTGAGATAGATGGGCTAATGAGAGCATAGGCAATGGGGTCGAAGAGGTATGGGATAGGATTAAAAATGTAGTGTTAGAGTGTTCAGCAGAAGTTTGTGGTTACAGGAAAGTGGGTGCAGGAGGGAAGAGGAGCGATTGGTGGAATGATGATGTAAAGAGAGTAGTAAGGGAGAAAAGTTAGCATATGATGAAGTTTTTACAAAGTAGAAGTGATGCAAGGAGGGAAGAGTATATGGAGAAAAAGAGAGAGGTAAGAGAGTGGGAAGCAATGTAAAAAGAGAGCAAATGAGAGAGTGGTGAGATGTTATCAAAAATTTGTTGAAAATAAGAAAAAGTTTTTGGAGTGAGATTAACAAGTTAAGAAAGCCTAGAGAACAAATGGATTTGTCAGTTAAAAATAGGAGAGGAGAGTTATTAAATGGAGAGTTAGAGGTATTGGAAGAGGGAATATTTTGAGAATTGTTAAATGTTGATGAAGATAGGGAAACTGTGATTTCGTGTATAGGGCAAGGAGGAATAACATCTTGTAGGAGTGAGGAAGAGCCAGTTGTGAGTGTGGGGGAAGTTCGTGAGGCAGTAGGTAAAAGGAAAGGGGGTAAGGCAGCCGGGATTGATGGGATAAAGATAGAAATGTTAAAAGCAGGTGGGATTTAGTTTTGGAGTGGTTGGTGCAATTATTTAATAAATGTATGGAAGAGGGTAAGGTACCTAGGGATTGGCAGAGAGCATGCATAGTTTCCTTTGTATAAAGGCAAAGGGGATAAAAGAGAGTGCAAAAATATAGGGGATAAGTCTGTTGAGTGTACCTGGTAAAGTGTATGGTAAGTTATAATTGAAAGAATTAAGAGTAAGACGGAGAATAGGATAGCAGATGAACAAGGAGGCTTTAGAAAGGTAGGGGGTGTGGACCAGTGTTTACAGTGAAACATATAAGTGAACAGTATTTAGATAAGGCTAAAGAGGTCTTTGTGGCATTTATGGATTGGAAAAGCGTATGACAGGGTGGATAGGGGGCAAATGTGGCAGATGTTGCAAGTGTATGTGTAGGAGGTAGGTTACTGAAAGCAGTGAAGAGTTTTACGAGATAAGTGAGCTCAAGTTAGAGTATGTAGGAAAGAGGAAATTTTTTCCCAGTAAAAGTAGGCCTTAGACAAGGATGTGTGATGTCACTGTGGTTGTTTAATATATTTATAGATGGGGTTGTAAGAGAAGTAAATGCGAGGGTCTTGGCAAGAGGCGTGGAGTTAAAAGATAAAGAATCACACACAAAGTGGGAGTTGTCACAGCTGCTCTTTGCTGATGACACTGTGCTCTTGGGAGATTCTGAAGAGAAGTTGCAGAATTGGTGGATGAATTTGGTAGGGTGTGCAGGAGAAGAAAATTAAAGTGAATACAGGAAAGAGTAAGGTTATGAGGATAACAAAAGGATTAGGTGATGAAAGATTGAATATCAGATTGGAGGGAAGAGTATGGAGGAGGTGAACATATTCAGAATATTTGGGAGTGGACGTGTCAGCGGATGGGTCTATGAAAGATTAGGTGAATCATAGAATTGATGAGGGAAAAAGAGTGAGTGGTGCACTTAGGAGTCTGTGGAGACAAAGAACTTTGTCCTTGGAGGCAAAGAGGGAATGTATGAGAGTATAGTTTTACCAACGCTCTTATATGGGTGTGAAGCGTGGGTGATGAATGTTGCAGTGAGGAGAAGGCTGGAGGCAGTGGAGATGTCATGTCTGAGAGCAATGTGTGGTGTGAATATAATTGCAGAGAATTCATAGTTTGGAAGTTAGGAGGAGGTGCGGGATTACCAAAACTGTTGTCCAGAGGGCTGAGGAAGGGTTGTTGAGGTGGTTTGGACATGTAGAGAGAATGGAGCGAAACAGAATGACTTCAAGAGTGTATCAGTCTGTAGTGGAAGGAAGGCGGGGTAGGGGTCGGCCTAGAAAAGGTTGGAGGGAGGGGGTAAAGGAGGTTTTGTGTGCGAGGGCTTGGACTTCCACAGCATGCATGAGCGTGTTTGATAGGAGTGAATGGAGACAAATGGTTTTTAATACTTGACGTGCTGTTGGAGTGTGAGCAAAGTAACATTTATGAAGGGATTCAGGGAAACTGGCAGGCCGGACTTGAGTCCTGGAGATGGGAAGTACAGTGCCTGCACTCTGAAGGAGGGGTGTTAATGTTGCAGTTTAAAAACTGTAGTGTAAAGCACCCTTCTGGCAAGACAGTGATGGAGTGAATGATGGTGAAAGTTTTTCTTTTTCGGGCCACCCTGCCTTGGTGGGAATCGGCCAGTGTGATAATAATAAAAAATAACTAAAGCATTTCTGACATTTCTGACACTGATATGGTTTCTCTCCCGTATGAATTCTAGTATGTATTTTCAATCTATTTCTCAAAAAATGTCTTTTTACATTTTGTACAAGCAAATTTCTTATATGATGTCTCTTTTCATGTTGTACTAAACAGTTATGATGAACAAAACATTTCTGACATGTCTTACATTGATATGGTTTCTCTCCCGTATGTATCTTTTCATGTTTTACTAAATATTCCTTGGCACTAAAACATTTCTGACATTTCTGACACTGACATGGTTTCTCTTTCGTATGAGTTGTTCTAGTATGTATTTCCAACCTCTGTTTTGTAGGAAATGTCTTTTCGCATAATGTACAAGCAAATTTCTTATTAATAATATTATGTCTCTTTTCATGTTGTACTAAATAATCCTTAACAGTAAAACATTTCTGACATGTCTTACATTGATATGGTTTCTCTCCCGTATGTATCTTTTCATGTTTTACTAAATATTCCTTGCCACTAAAATATTTCTGACATTTCTGACACTGATATGGTTTCAGAGGACATTCTGAATATACATGTTTATCTGAAAGAAAATATAAAATATAAATTAAAAGTACTATACAGTAAATAAATCTCAAAAACATTTAACATTTTCTGATAGTCTTAATAGTATCATGTCTCTTTTTTATGTTGCATTAAACATTTTGATATAAAAAAAA
>NW_026509993.1:0-14928 GCF_026875155.1 Cherax quadricarinatus | reverse complement strand
GAAATGTGTTTTTGCTGTATTTTTCCATGCGAGTCTCCGCTCTCTATCTCTATCTCTTTTTTATCTGTGTCCTGTTTTTCTCTCTTTCTCTTTCCTCCTCTCCCAAACACTCACTTTTCATTCTCCCTTCCAGAAAAATTTTTTTTAAGTGAATTTAGGCAAAAGGAAAAAAAATTTGCAGCAAAAGAAATTATTTTAACCCTTTTTGGGTCATGCCCTACCTGCATGACCTACCTGCTAACCTACCTGCATGCCCACCTGCAGCCTCCTCATGACCTACCTGCATGCCTACCTGCAGACCTACCTGTTTGACTACCGCATGCCCCTACCTGCTGACCACCGCATGACCTACCTGCATACCTACCTGTTTGACCTACCTGTTTGACCACCTGCATGACCCTACCTGCATGACCTCCCTGCATGCCTACCTGCATGACCTACCTGTTTGACCTATCTGCATGACCACCTGCATGACCTACCTGCATGACCTACCTGCATGACCTACCTTTTTGACCTATCTGCATGACCTACCTGCATGACCTACCTGCATGACCTACCTGCATGCCCCTACCTGCATGACCTACCTGCATGCCCCTACCTGCATGACCTACCTGTTTGACCTATCTGCATGACCTACCTGCATGACCTACCTGCATGACCTACCTGCATGACCTACCTGCAGATCTACCTGTTTGACCTATCTGCATGACCTACCTGCATGACCTACCTGAATGACCTACCTGCAGACCTACCTGCATGACCTACCTGTTTGACCAAATCTGCATGACCTACCTGCATGACCTACCTGCATGACCTACCTGCATGACCTACCTGCATGACCTACCTGCATGACCTACCTGCATGACCTACCTGCATGACCTACCTGCATGACCTACCTGTTTGACCTACCTGCATGACCTACCTGCATGACCTACCTGCATGACCTACCTGCATGACCTACCTGCATGATCTACCTGTTTGACCTATCTGCATGACCTACCTGCATGACCTACCTGCATGACCTACCTGCATGACCTACCTGCATGACCTACCTGCATGACCTACCTGCATGACCTACCTGCATGACCTACCTGCATGACCTACCTGCATGACCTACCTGCATTACCTAGCTGCATGACCTACCTGCATGACCTACCTGCATGACCTACCTGCATGACCTACCTGCATGACCTACCTGCATGATCTACCTGCATGATATACCTGCATGACCTACCTGCATGACCTACCTGCATGACCTACCTGCATGATCTACCTGCATGACCTACCTGCATGACCTACCTGCATGATCTACCTGTTTGACCTATCTGCATGACCTACCTGCATGACCTACCTGCATGACCTACCTGCATGACCTACCTGCATGACCTACCTGCATGACCTACTGCATGACCTACCTGCATGACCTACCTGCATGACCTACCTGCATGACCTACCTGCATGATCTACCTGCATGACCTACCTGCATGACCTACCTGCATGACCTACCTGCATGACCTCCCTGCATGACCTACCTGCATGACCTCCCTGCATGCCCTCCCTGCGCCCTACCTAGACCTACCTGCTGACCCCCTGCATGCCCTACCTGCATGACCTAGCGCGGCTAACTAAGGGCGGGGAGAAACCTGTTAGAAAAATTGCATAATGAAGGAAAAAAGAAGACCATTGAAGAAAGGAAGAAAGGAAAGGGAAAGGGAAAGGGGGAAAGGGAAAGGGAAGGAAAAGGAAAGGAAGGAAGACAACCTCCTGAACGGAAGAGCGCACGACAACGAAAAACCATGGAGCCCCCAGAGAAAACAGCAAGGAATGCCAGTTTTTGCCACATTTTTTCAAAGGCGAAGCCGCAGGGAGGAGCTAAGGGGCGGTGACCCCCCACCCTCGATTCTTTTTTAAAACACCAGTGTCTAGGAAGAGAGGGTATAAACAAATTAATTTTAAAAATTTAATATTATATATATATATAAAAAATATAATAAATATATATAATTAAATTAATATTATAATTATGCAAAACAACCATCTGAAAGATAGAGAAATTCCCAAGCGTTTTTCGTGACTACTACATATATAATAATATAATTATAATATTATTTAATATATAAATATAAAAAATATATATATATTATATATATATAAATGTGTGCCGAAATGAAAAAAGGTCAATTAGAAAGAACTCATTTAATTTTAAGCCCTTTTAAATTTTCTCCTAAACGTTTAAAAGATTTTTTTTTTCTTTTAATGTTAATGTAAAAAATTTTTTTTAATTTTGCCTAAAAAAAATTTAGAAAACTTACCTAACCTTATTATAACAAAACAATTTATTTTACCCTAACCCACTTAAATATTTTTTTTAGATTTGTTTACAATAATTTAATACAAAAATTAAAACAAGAAATGTTTTTTCGTTAGGTTTAAAAAGTTTTTTGGGGAAATTATTGCTACAAAATTTTTTACTTGTCCTTATGGCAAGATAACGTTGTATTTAAGCCAAGACGCAAGTTTGCCTATTCGGCACGACATAAATAAAAATTATTTTATATTTAAAAATATATATTAATAATATATTAATATATTTATATATATAAAAAAAATAATATATATTCACTGGTCGCCGTTGCCCAGAGTGGGGTGCGACTGTCATTGCGAAGTCCAGGTAAAAACCCTGAGCATTAAAATAAAAAATTTTAAAGGTAGAAGGTTGGTGAACGCAACCACCCCGGGAGGGGACTACCGTCCTCCAATGAGTGTAAACAAAAGCCTGTAATTGTTTTACATGATGGTGGATTGCTGTTGTCTTTTGGGCTGCTCAAAACATGCAAGATTTCGGGACGTCTTGCTACTTCTATTTACACTTAGGTCACACTACACATACATGTACACGTTTATTTATACACACTCATCTGAGTTTTCTTTGATTTTATCTAAGTTTCTGCCTTCACTAAACACCACGTGTGTTTGAGCTCCGCCAATTTCGCGTGTATCGGAGGTCCCAGAGGGGACAGAGTGTGGAAAATAGGCGTGTGAAACCTAAAGTGCATATACGTTTCTAAACCCACAGAAGGGAAGCATCAGTGTCCATTGAAGAGGAAAAAAACTAGTTTTACAGTGCTATGTGTAGAGTGCCAGGCTCAGTATAACGGTTGTTGTGGAAGGTGCCATATAGGAAATGATTTGTGACTAGCAGTGAACGTAGATCAGTGAGGGGAAATAAAGATCAGGGTTAGCATAAACTCAGAGAGCAGAAAAGTTAAGAAATGGAAAAGGATTACTGCTAAAACCATGGGAGAATATAAGATATTATTAATAATAAAAGTGAGGAGAGCAGTGTGTAGGCCTACAGATGATACCATACAGTGGGTCGTGTTTTATACTGAAGGACTGTTCCTCATACCATATAAGGAATATAGTGAATGGTGAGGTATTGATGTTCAGTGATATAGTGATCTGAAATTGTGGATTACAGCAATCTGTCAAATACCCAATACATAGTGTACAATATATGGAATATATATATGGGTTGACCACCAGGAAAATTATTGCCAGAGGCGACAGAGAAATGTAAACTATCGTACAGGTGTTATAACGAGCAAAAAGGATTTGAATAGGCAGTGATATAGTGTACTGAATTGTGGATGAGAGTAATCCTTTTAAATCCTTTTAAAACCGAGTGCTAGTGTAAACTATGAAGTAATTATATGGGAACAAATTACGGAAGTTTACGGTCACCTCATTGATCCCCCCACCTCTCCCCCCGCCCCTTCGTGCCCAACCAGCGGGGGTTGTTCCCCCACCTGCTGGCACCCATACCACGGACCCACTTATCACCAAACCCAGCAAAGTGGAGACGTGGGGATACAAACTGGATGAGTATTAAGCCATAGTAGAAATAATAAAATAAGAGATAGTTGATTGATGTGCAGGGAAACAGTGAACATTCAGTGGCTGGATAGTGGAAAAGGATAAACCACCACCAAATCCTCTCGCCACCCCCCCCCTCCGACACCCCAACCAGCGGGGATGGTCCTCACCAGCCCTGCTGGCACCCATACCCATACCCCTGACCACCGAACTACCTTTCATCACCGAAACCCAGCCACCACCACTACATATAACTGTCCAGGACAAGATAAACAGCAGTGATCATGACAGGAATCAGATGCTGTGGGATGTATGGTATGTGATGTTATACAACATAAAAGTTTTTAATGAGTAATAAGTCTCCATACTAATTACATCCCACATACCCATGTATTGACCTATAACACCCACACCTGCGTGCAGAGCTGAAAGGTAAAGTGAAGATCAGGTTCTTGTGGTACCCAGTTGCAAATAGGATACAGGCAGGATGGGAGTACAGTATACCTGTGGAACATATGAAAAGGCTCTTGGGAAAAAATCTAGAATCACATGCAACGTTGGCTTTTCAAAACATTATGCTACCTGTGCAAGAATAAACACTGCAACCAAAAATGACATCTAGATAGGTGCTTCTGGATCTGCAACAAGGATGTGGAACTATGGACAGATATCAGGAAAGCACACAGGAGGTTAATAAACAATAAACACGAAAAAAAGAAGGAACTATTGAATAGTCTACCTGGAATATATAGAGCATGGGAAGATAGGAGAGGAGTAAAGCCTAACACAGAGAATGCCCAGTCTACAACAACTGACCCAAAAATAAGCAGATACACACTAGAAAAAACACGGGAAACAAAAACAACAGATAGTTCAGTCCCCAGCCTTAGGACTGACCCAGACCCAGCCCCCAGCCATTGTGAAAATCCAGATTCAGTTAAAGACTCCTCCACAGCCACCAATGCCATAGCCCCTAGTACAGATGTAGTAGAGGAGCCCTCCTCTGGGGTAGACTCTTCTGCAACCATCACAGTCATAGCCTCTAGTACAGATGTAGTCGGGGAATCCCCTCCCAGGAAAAATGTTGGTGCCATGACAGCAGATGGTGGTGTCTCTGGATTGGCTTTGGAGAACTGTAGTTCAGCCCTAGGGCCAGCACAGATTAAGAACACATCCAGCACGAATTGTACCCAGCCAAAAACAAAATGGTGCAAATATTATATTTGGGGCATCTGTAAACACGGAATATCAGGGAAAACGAATGGGGCATGCAACTTTGAGCATCCTAAAAAATGCCGTGACCTCCTGTCTAAGGGAGTGTGTCGTTCTACCTCTTGCAAATACTTCCACCCGGAGATGTGTCAGTCTTCAGTCCTTGAAAAACAATGTTACAATACCAATTGCACTGCATATCATCTAAAAGGGACCAGGAGGCACACACCTCATACAACACATCATAGTAACTATGGCAGCTATGACAACACCCCAAGTGATTTTTTAGGGGTAGGAAACGAAGAAAGAAATTGGAAAGAGATAACCAAAAAGTCCACCACCTTGGAGCCTTGTTGGACTGGAGGCACAGTCAGTGGCACCTCCAGACTCACAACTACTGATGCCAACAACAAAATCCCCCCAACAAACATGCAACACAACCTCATTTATATTTGCTAATATACAGGGCCTTAAGCCATCCACAAACAACAAAATACCTTTCATTAGTGGACTTCTAGAGGAGTCAAATTCACTGTTTGCAGTCTTCACAGAGACCCACGCAAAAGATTACTTTGACAGTGAAATATGGATACCAGGATACAACCTTTTCAGATGCGACAGAAAGAACAGGCAACAAGGGGGGGTTGGCCTGTATGTCAAAGAGTCGCTCATTTGCACAGAGATACTGAACACCACAAATGATGTAGCTGAAGTTCTGACAATAAAAATCGAGAACCAAAACTTAGTCATTGTACTTGTATATAAGCCACCGGATGCAACTTCCCAACAGTTCAAAGAACAACAGTCAAAAATCGACTCCTGCCTGGACAACTTTCCAGCCCCATCCCCAAACATCTTGCTGCTTGGTGACTTCAATCTAAGACACACAAAATGGAAGAATATAGCAAATAATGTCGTAGCAGAAATAATCCCTGGAGGTAGCTCAGATGAAAGGTCACACATGCAGGAGCTGCTGAATTTCTGCAACAAACACCCTAAGTCAGCAAATAGTGGAGCCAACAAGACTGGAAAACACACTGGACCTTATTTTCACAAATAATGAGGATCTGGTAAGGAATATAACAATATCGAAAACAACAAATTCTGATCACAATCTAATCGAAGTCCAGACTTGCATGCACAGGAGTCCTGATTGGCACGATGCATTCAGTTATGAGGGTACCTTTACCAAATTCAACTTCAACAACAAGAACATCATCTGGGATCAGGTAAACTATGCCCTAAATGAAACATGCTGGGAGGATATCTTAAATTACATGGACCCTAACCAATGCCTCGAAAAGATCACCCTCCTGGTAGCTGAAGTATGTTCAAGGTATATTCCTATAAGACAAAAGAAAAGGTAAACTGGAGAGAGAGAGAGATGCTCCCTCTACAGGAGAAGACGAAGAACCATTGAGTTCCTCAAGAATGCCAGATTATCTGATACAAGGAAGGTAGTGCTAACCAGGGTAGTGGAAAATATTGAGCTGAAGTTAAAGGACTCATACAGGATCCAGGAGAGACAAGAGGAGCTAAAAGCGATTAATGAAATTGAAAGAAATTCGAAATATTTCATTTCATACTCCAAAAACAAGTCAAAAACCGCTTCCAGTATAGGGCTCCTGCTCAGACAAGATGGATCCTACACTGACGACAACAAAGAAATGAGCGAGATACTGAAATTGCAGTATGACTCAGTGTTCAGCGAGCCACTAACCAGTTTAAAGATAGATGTTCCAAAAAATTTTTTTTCATGAAGGGCCCTAAACCCCCCTTTCCAAAAATTTAAAGGCCAGTTTTTGGGACCATAACTTTAACTCCACAAGACTTTGAGAAACCCCATCGACGACTTTTTGGGGCCTATCACTAAAGCCCCGGCCCAGATTTCGGGGAAAACTTGGTTTCTTTTAAAAAACTGAAAAAAAAACCCCCTCTCACGGCCCTAAGTATGCTATGGAGAAGGAGCTTAAAACCAGGGGGAATTTCCCCACACCCATTTAAAACAACGTATAGCCCCACCCTTTAAAGGGTGGCACCCAAAGCATACTAAGAACCACAGCCCAAAAAGTTTTTTAAGTCCCACTTCTAAAAATCTTTGAAAGATTCTAAGAAGCGGATAGCAAACCACCTAGACCCCCAAAAAATTGCAAAACCCCAGGGCAAAATGGTTTCAGGGGGCCCCTCCCCTTTTCGCAACTGCGGCCCCTTTAGGATATGGCCCTAAAATTCAGGGAAAAAAAATACCAAATGCGATGTAGTTACACAACTTTGAAAAAGCCTTTGACAAGTGCGACCGGTGAAATAGCAAAAAAAATTGGGGCAAAAGGGGGATAACGGGAAAAGTAGGCAGATGGATCTTCAACTTTCAAAAACCAAATTCGCACCCCAAAGAGTAGGGGGTAAACAGATTTAAAATTTCAGATGCTGCCATAGTGAAGAGCTCTGTCCCCAAAGGCCCAGTACTCGCACCATCCTTTTCCCCTTATTCTAATATCAACTTTAGACAGAGTTTTTAAACCCACAGCACTTTTATTTTCTTTTGCAGATGATCTAGGATCTGCATAAAGATTTGCCTTTCCATTAGGACAGGGGCAAAGCTCCAAGAAGATATAAACCAATTTTTCCCCAAGGGGCAACAGAGAACAATATGTTTGTTCAATGAAGAAAAATTTCCCAAAATTTACTCCGTTTTTTGGAAAAACGGGGGGGAAATTAAAAACAAAAAATGAGTATACTACAAACCCCAACACACAATAGAGGGGAAAAAGTAATGTGAAGGACCTGGGGTGGGGTTAAGGGTCCGAAAACTCACCTTAAAGGGACCAAAACAGGGGACCCTAAACATCTGCTGGGAAAATGATAGGATGGATAATGAGAACTTTTCAAGACAAGAGATGCTAAGCCAATGATGACCCTTTTTTAAATCACTTATTTTTTTCTAGGCTGGAATTTCTTTCGGGACATTAAAATCTCCATTCAAGGCAGGTGAAATTGCAGAGGTTGAGAATGAAAAAGAGAACCTTTTCTGCATGTTTAAGTTCCATCAAAAAAACCTTAAAAATAGGGAGCGCCCGGAAGCACTTTAAATTGTACCAAATAGAGCGCAGGCGGAGAGTAAAATCGTAATCTACACCGGAAGATTCTGGGGGGGACGGGGCCCAAAATGCACACAAACAATCACTCCATACGAAAGCAAAAGAATTGGGGAAAGGGAATGCAAAAAAAAAACCCCCCGTGAAAAAATAGGGGCGTCACTGGTAACTAAGGGAAAAAAACAATTTAAATGTCCGGGGCCCAAGGGGCTGTTCAAACAGGCCTCCCACCCGCAATTTAAAGGGGCCCTTACGGGGGAAAAACCCTGGGGTTTTCTTCAAGAGGGGGGCTGGCCCGATACCTAAAGACGGTGCCAGAAAACAGCCGGGGTTTGGTTCGTAGTTGGATTACGTGGGTGCCAGCAGAAACCCCCATCGGTTTTTTCCGCCCTGATCCACCGGGGGCCTGGACGTGGACCGGGCCGCGGGGCGTTGATCCCCCCCAAACCCTCCAGGTAGACTCCAGGTAATTACTTTTCCTTTTATACCCAGGGGGAAGTGGAATAAGAATCTTTCCTCCGTAAGCCATGGCTGTTGTAAAAGTAAACTAAAATGCCGGGAACAATGGGCTAGTAACCCCTTTTCCTGTAAAAATTTTACTAAAAGAATAATAAGAAGAAAATTTTTTAAAGTGGGAAGTCTGAATGTGCGTGGATGTTGTGCAAATGAAAGAAAGAGATTTGTGGATGTTATGAATGAAAAGAAGCTGGATATCCTGGCTTTAAGTGAAACAAAGCTGAAGGGGGTGGGTGGTTTCGTGGAGAGGAATAAATGGAATTAGGTCAGTGGTTTCTAATAGAGTTAGAAACAAAAGAAGGAGTAGCAATAATGTTAAAGGATAAGCCATGGCAGGAAAAGAGGAGACTTTTAAGGGTATTAATTCAAGGATTATGTGGAGTAAAATAAAAGGGTTTGGATGTGAGAAGTGGGTTATAGTAAGCGTTTATGCACCTGGGGAAGAGAGAAGTAGAGAGGAGAGAAAGAGATTTTGGGAAATGTTGATAATTGCGTGGTGAGTTTTGAACCAAGTGTGGAGGTACTTGTGGTTGGGGATTTTAATGCTAAAATGGTAAAAATTTTTGTGGAGGGAATAGTAGGTAAATTTGGGGTGCCAGGGGGAAATGAAAATGGGGAGCCTTTAATTGAGCTATGGTAGAAAGAGGTTTTTGGGAATAAAGTAAAAATATTTTTTTGAAAAAGAGGATAAATAAATATACAAGGTATGATATACCCCGTAATGAAAGTAGTTTGTTAGATTATGTATTGGTGGATAAAAGGTTAATGGGTAGGCTCCAGGATGTACACGTTTATAGAGGGGGGGAACTGATATATCGGATCATTATCTAGTTGCAGCTACAGTTAGACTAAGAGGTAGATGGATAAGAGGAAAATGGCAACAACAAGTAAGAGGGAGGTGAAAGTGTATAAACTTAGGGAAGAGGAAGTTTGGGTGAAATATAAGCAACTATTGGCAGAAAGGTGGGCTGGTGCAAAGATGAGTAGTGGGGGGGTTGAAGAGGGTTGGAATAGTTTTAAAAATGCAGTATTAGAATGTGGGGCAGAAGTTTGTGGTTATAGGAGGGTGGGTGGCAAGAGGAAAGAGGAGTGATTGGTGGAATGAAGTAAAGGGTGTGTTAAAAGAGAAAAAGGTAGCTTATGAGAGGTATTTACAAAGCAGAAGTGTTACAAGAAGAGTAGAGCATATGGAGCATAAAAGAAGGTGAAGAGAGTGGGGAGAGAGTGCAAAAGGGAAGCGATGATAGAGTGGGAAAGGTACTGTCAAGGAATTTTAATGAAAAAAAGAAAAAAATTTGGAGTGAGTTAACAAGTTAAGAAAGCCTAGGGAACAAATGGATTTATCAGTTAAAAACAGAGAAGGGGAGTTAGTAGATGGGGAGATGGAAGTTTTGGGTAGATGGCGAGATATTTTGAGGAACCTTTAAATGGTCGACGAAGAAAGGGAGGCTGTAATTTCATGCACTGGCCAGGGAGGTATATCATCTTTTAGGAGTGAAAAGAGCAGGATGTGAGTGTGGGGGAGTACGTGAGGCATTACATAGAATGAAAGGGGGTAAAGCAGCTGGAACTGACGGGATCATGACAGAAATGTGTAAAAGCAGGGGAAGGGGGAATAGTGTTGGAGTGGTTGGTATTTTTGTTTAATAAAATGTGTGAAAGAGGGGAAGGTACCTAGGATTGGCGGAGAGCCATGTATAGTCCCTTTTATATAAAGGGAAGGGGGACAAAAGAGATTGTAAAAATTATAGAGGAATAAGTTTACTGAGTATACCAGGAAAAGTGTACGAAAGGGTTATTTTTGAAAGGATTAGAGGCAAGACAGAGTGTAGGATTGTGGACGAGCAAGGAGGTTTTAGAGTGGGTAGGGGATGTGTAGATCAAGTGTTTACATTTGAAGCATTATGTGATCAGTATTTAGATAAAGGTAGGGAAGATTTTATTGCATTTATGATTTAGAAAAGGCGTATGATAGAGTGGATAGGGAAGCAATGTGGCAGATGTTGCAAGTGTAAGGAATAGGTGGTAAGTTACTAAATCCTGTGAAGAGTTTTTAAGAGGGTAGTGAGGCTCAGGTTAGGGTGTGTAGAAGAGAGGGAGACTACTTCCCGGTAAAAGTAGGTCTTAGACAGGGATATGTAATGTCACCATGGTTGTTTAATATATTTATATAGATGGGGGTTGTAAAAGAAGTAAATGCTAGGGTGTTCGGGAGAGGGTGGGATTAAATTATGGGAATTAAATACAAAATGGGAAGTGACACTGTTACTTTTTGGGTGATGATACTGTGCTTATGGGAGATTCTAAGAAAAATTGCAAAGGTTAGTGGACGAATTTGGGAATGTGTGTAAAGGTAGAAAGTTGAATGTGAACATAGAATAGAGTAAGATGATGAGAGTATCAAATGATTTAGATGAAGAAAAATTGGATATTAAACTGGGGAGGAGGAGTGTGGAAGAAGTGAATGTTTTCAGATATTTTTGGGAGTTGACGTGTCAGTGGATGGATTTATGAAGGATGAGGTTAATCACAGAATTGATGAATAAAAAAGTTGAGTGGTGCATTGAGGTATATGTGGAGGCAAAAAAATGTTATCTATGGAGGCAAAGAAGGGAATGTATGAAAGTATAGTAGTACCCAAAACTCTTATATGGGTTGAAGCTTGGGTTATAAATGCTGCAGCAAGGAGGCGGTTGGAGGCAGTGGAGATGTCCTGTCTAAGGGCAATGTGTGGTGTAAATATTATGCAGAAATTCGGAGTGTGGAAATTAGGAGAAAGGGGTGGAGTTTAAGTAAAGTATTAGTCAGAGGCCGGAAGAGGGTTTGTTGAGGTGGTTTGGTTTATTTAAGGGAAAAGGATCAAAGTAGAATGACATGGAGAGCGTATAAATCTGTAGGGGAATGAAGGCGGGGTAGGGGTAGTACTCGGACAGGGTTTGGGGGTAGGGGTTAAAGGAGGGTTTGTGGTGAAGGGTTTGGATTTCCAGCAAGCGTGCGTGAGTGCGTTAGATAGGAGGGGAATGGAGACAAATGGTTTTGGGACCTGACGACTGTTGGAGTGTGAGCAGGGGAATATTTGTGAAGGGATTCATGGAAACCGGTTATTTTACATAACCGGACTTGAGCCTTGGAAATGGGAAGTACAATGCCTGCACTCTAAAGGAAGGGGTTTTGGGGTATTGGCGGTTTGGAGAGATATATTGTGTATTTTTATACGTATATACTTCTAAACCCGTTGTATTCTGGGCACCTCTGCAAAAACAGGGATTTTAAATTTATGAGGGATAGGTTGAATGATGATGAAAGTTTTCTTTTTGGGGTTTTTTTTTCTTTTGGGGACCCTTCTCGGTCCAAAACCCAACAAGTTTGGAAAGTTCCCCTATTCGGCACGCATAAATTTATATATATGTCGTGCCGAATATGTAAAACTGGTTTAGCAAGAACTCATTTAAAATTTAAGACCTTTTCAATTTTTCTGTTAACGTTTAAAGATTATTTTTTCATTAATGTTCATGTACAAATTTATAATTTTCACCAAAGTAACTTAAAAATTTTTCCTCCTTATTATAAAAAGCGAAATTTTATTTAGCCTAACCCAACAAATATATTTTAATTTGTTTACAATAATTTAATACTAAAAAAAAAACGGGAAATTTTTTTTTTTTCGTTAGGTTCAGATTGTTTTTGGCGAAATTATTGCATACACAAATTTCACTTGCCCTATAGGCAAGTGAGCTTTGCTAATTAAGAGATCGAAAATTCTCCTATTCGGAGCATTTAATATATAATATATATATATATATATATATATATAAAAGATTATAATATATATATAATATAATTAACTATTTATATATACATATATTATAAAATTTTATATAATTAATATATATAATAATAATATATATATATTATAAATAATTATAATATATAATGTTATAATAATATTATATATATATAATATAATATAATAATATATTATTTTTTAAATATATATAAAAATTATATAATAATATATAAATTATTATATTTTTTAATATACATCATATAAAAAAAGAAAAAGGGACCAGTGCGGCGGGCCCTTCTGGCCCATAAAAGGGAAAAGTCAAGTAAACCCCCACTTAACCAATGCCCCCCTTTTTAGGTCAAGCCAGGTCAATAACTTAAAGAAGGGGAAACGGCATCAGACCTATTTAACAAGCTAGTCAGGGCCCAAATCACACCCCCCCACACCACTTACGTATTACCAACCCATTTTTAAAACTACTCAATCTTATTTCAGTGACGGGACTCGGGGGTTTGTTCCCCTCATTCACAATTCTATTCCATCCAGCTTTTTCCTATATCCTTCCGAATTTGAATTTTTTCTAAAAATTTAAACCCTTGCTGCGAGCCCATCTTGGCTAATATTTATAGAACGCTATTCACATTTTCCCTTTTTTAATTCCTGTTTTCCAAAACCTAAAAAATATCCCTCCTAATTTGCGCCCTTTTAGGAGGGCAGACCCGGGTTCTCACTACCCCCATAGGGAAGATTTTCCCATACATTGAATCAATTTTGCATCTTTCATTTACTTTTCCGGGGCATTTTATCCATTCGTAAACGGTGACCAAAACTGTGCGGCATAAACTAAATGAGGGGTTTAAACCCAAAAAAAATATAGAGTTGAAAAACCCTGAGGATTCTATTGTTTATACTTCTTGATATTTAACCCAAATTTCTGTTCCTTTATTTCGAAACTTTGCATGGTTTTTTATTCTGCAACCAGAACAGCCAAATCCTTTTCACAATTTTTAATTTAAGATCTATATTATTTAATGTGGGCATGGTTATTTTCTTTCCAATGTTTAGAACTTTAATTTGTATATATTGAACGATCTGCCACTTCCCCAACCACTCATCAGTCTCTTCAATTTTTTGAGTGTTTTAAATACCTCATTAAAATGAATTAAGCGACCTATTTTGGTCATCAGAAAACTTGCTAATGTCGCTTTTTTTTCCCTCACAATGTCTTTAATAAATTGTGAACAACAAAGGGCCCAACTTTGTCCTGGGAAACAGGACCGTCCCTTTTCCCCCATCTGTTTTCTCCACACTGAGCAAATCTCTGCTGTTGGATTCAAAAGAGTATGTAAACAAGCATATACCCCCCTTCTAAAATTACTTTATTAAAAATTAAAAAAAGTTGTAAACAACTGTGGAATTTTAAAGAGTTTAGAAAGCGGTGTAAAGTTTGTGGGTGATGTCAGCAACCATTACGATTGTCCATAACTTGGCTGTGAAAGATATTATCATTTTCCTTTAGATTTTTCTAATTAAGCTTAGATAACAAATACATATTTGCATGTAAATGTAATATAAATAAACAAAAGTATATTTTTATACATTTTAGTAATTCCAGTTGTATCTCGCAAAAAATGAATCGATTCCTAGGTAAGAGCAGGATTTAACTAATCAAATCACTTTTACCCCTCCCCTAAATATACCCCTAAGCGCCCGAAATTCTCAAAGACGCATTAATTAAAATCCCCTTTTTCGGTAGTAATTAATACAGGGGAAGGGGGTTTAACACCCTTTACTCCCGCATGTTAGTCGCCAAAATTTAAAACCCCTTGCACGAAAAATTTTTACCGCTTCCCCAAGAAATAAAAGCAAACGAAAAATGGGGTGGGGACACCGAAAAAATATGGAAAAAGACTTTTAAGTGCTTTCAGGACATTTATTAAGAAGCGGGCCCCTAGTTTCTCTAATAAATTCCTAACGTAACAAGTGTCTTTATCCCCAAAAAACAAAACACAAAAATGAAAGAAACAAAAAAATTTTAATGAATTTTCACCTACATGCAAGTCCCCCTGTTACTCTGTGTCCATGTGTACTCTGTGTCCTGTGTACTCAGTGTCCCTGTGTACCTGTGTCCCTGTGTACTCATGTCCATGTTTACCTTTTGTCCATGTGTATTGTTTAGTGTCTCTTTTCCATGTGTACTCTGGTCCATGTGAGTCGTGTCCCTGTGTCTGTGTCCCCGTTCTCTTGTCCATGTGTACTCTGTTCCTGTGTACTCTGTGTCCCTTTGTGTACTGTGTCCATGTGTACTCGTGTCCTGTGTACTCGTGCCATGTGTATCTGTTCCATTTAGCTGTGTCCATGTGTATTTTGTCCATGTGCTCTGTGTCCAGTGTACCCCGTGCCCCTGGTACTCTGTTCCATGGTACTAGTGCCCCTGTGTAC